>BMAV01012944.1:60332-145032 GCA_019973955.1 Trichonephila inaurata madagascariensis | reverse complement strand
TTTATTTACAAAAGACTTATTAAATATTTTATATACTTATGAAACAATTAAATTAATAATATATAATATATTTTATATATTATTGTAATTTTTGTTATATTTTATTTATAAAATATTGTATTTCATATTATAAAACTATTTATAACTAATTTTTATATTAAATATCATTTAATATTTATTATTATCTATTTTATAATAAATATTATTTATCAATAATTATATATTTTTAAAATATAATATAAATATTTATATATTTACAGTAATTTTTTTTACGTTTAAAATACAAAATAATTATGTAAAATATCATTTAATGTTTAATAAACCTTTTTAAATAAATTTACTTAATTGTAAGAATAATGGAATGAATTTAAAAAATGAAACAAAAAAATCGTGCGCATGACTCGAACCTTGGCGAGTCGCGTGGTAAACAGGCACTAACTACTACGCCAAGGCGTCGCTGGAAGTAACTAAAATTTAATTGTGTACAAGCCAAGCATGAATTTTGGAGGATATTTTCTCCGAATTGACCGGCCATTCGTCGCTATTACATTGGGGATTGAACAAATTAAAGGAGTACTAGTATTACACAAAGTCTCGTCCCCAAATGAATTTCCTTAGTCGTGCCCTCTCCTTGTAAGTAGGAATTGACATAAAAAAAATTTAATTGTTATCAATGCGTATATCTTAAATCAAGTATTGAAATATTCGTTAAATATGTTTCGTATATGTACAAGCCGTATGTATAGGATTTAAATAATGGTTATGCATACTAAAGCAGATAATTTTGTCTAAAAACATGCTTGCATATGACGTGATCAGTTTCAAATACAATAATTAGCAGGAACAACATTTATTTCCTTACAGAATTTCCACCAAGTGTATAAATCAAATTCACTTAGTATTGAGCGCAAGCATTGCTTTTTCTTTTAAAAAAATCGGAAAGCTCCGGTTATGGGTATACAGTTAACCATATTCAAACCCTTAACCAATTTGACCCTCATGCTGTACGGCATTGATATTTTCTTTTTTTTTTCTATCTTTGATTTGCATGTATTATTCTTCTATCTCTGATATTCTTATAGTGAGATTATTTTTGCTAGTGTTTTGAGTTTGTCTATGGTACTGAAAGAATTTTCCTTGTGGTGAAGACGGGAATTTTTCTTTTAAGCCAAGAATTTAACCTTTTGAAAATTTCGATAAGGCACAGAAATCGGCAAGACAATGGTTGGTGAATGGTTGGTGGAGACAAATGGCTCAAAAAGAAATGAAAACGGAAAAGTGATCCAAAATAGTCGTACTATAAAGCAACACGAAAGGAACTGCAGATGGACCTCATAATTTTGAACCTCGGTCAAGTTACGAAATTACGAGGATGAGAAATCTGAGCTGGCACCCCCTTTCTTAACTACCATACCACACAAACAAGAGAAAATTGAGCCTTGAGGAATTCGGTCTCATCTATACAATGGGTCTTTAGTGGCATCCCCCATGGCAATTTTTTTTTATATCATCAATGCATTGGAATTACGAAATGGAATTGATTGTAGATGCGACAAACTTGAGCAAGCTCCACCTTAAATTTGTACTAATATAATAAGATTTAAGAAATAAAGCAAACTATTTATATTTATTCATTTCTTATTATAATAAGAAACAATTAAGAATGTAATAATCATCGACCAGCTCTACACACGGTGGGTATTGTAAAATTTTAAGAAAGTTGCATAATCTTGTGGAACCTGGTTGCTATTCGCAATATAACATACCAAAGAGATTATGCGCTCGAGTTTCGAACCTAATTGTAAAAATTATTTTGGAACAATTAGGAGATTTTGCACACTGAGGTTGACAAGACCAACTATTTGTGACTTCATAAAAGTGTCCAATTGACAAGGGGTGATTTGAGATAAGACTAGATCATTTTTCCTTCAAGGTGATTAAAGCAGCGTTTCTTAAACTGAGGTGCGCACCCCCCTGCGAGGGCGTGATAACTCTTCGAGGGGGCTCGAACATATTGAAAACAAAATATTATTTTAAAAAATTATTAATTTACAAAAAGTAAGCAAACAAAGTACACTCTGACATAATAAGAAATAAATGCATATTTAAACTGATATAGTACACTTATGTAAAGGGATCAGTACTGCACAATGTGTTTTATAATTAATTTGGGAATACTAAGTTAAGAACAAAAGTTTTCAATAATTACCATTGACCCCATGGGCGTATCATATATAAAATTTTATAGAAAAATTAACACTTATCTTGATAATTTGTACAGTTTATAATTAATCTCAAAACTGCCGATTAAAAGATACGCGTAAATCCGTTGCAAACACTGTCAAGGTCCTTTAAGTGCATTCCATAGCTTTTGGAATAGTTTTATGAATAGAAGTGCCCCGAAAAGATCGTACTTCGGAAAGACGTATATATACGTCAGAGAAAATTTATGCTTTGGCTGAGCGAGACGTTTATATAAGCCGATGACATTTAAGAGGTTAAAATTATACTGTTGCTTTCGCTTCAAAGTATAATGTTAATGAATGAAATACATTGCAATTTTGTATGGAGGGGAGCGCGATGAAAATTATGATTGAATAGTGGGTCGTAAATATTGAAAGTTTGAGAAGCACTGGATTAAATTTATGAAATCTAATTTTAAATGCTTGTTGACCATCTGTATCACGATGTCCATTAAGTAAAATTAGAAATTCATTTAGCAATTTTTTCAATTTATGTGAATAATTATTACATTACATTTTTTATTCACGTTACATTTATTATAGATACAGCGAGAAAAATGAAATTAATTTCTTTTTTATGTACTAAACTTGTACCGAAAAAAATTACAGCATGGAAAAAAATTCATTACAACTAATACAGTTCTTTATAAAGTCTCGCAAATGTTAAACCCTTTAAATGTCAGACATTTAAAAAATAAAAAAGTCTTACTTCATATTAAATCATTCTTTTAAATGAAGAAACTAAATTAAAAAAGAACGTTTATTGCAATTAAAAGTTTTAAAATCTTTTAAGTAAAAAAAAATACCTCTCCTTACAGTTTACTATACGAGAGTCATTTTTTATATTAAAACAAATAATGCAGAAAATACAGTTCACTAGATATTGAAAATCCAATAATTTAAAAAGTACTAAACAGATGCAATTTATTAAAAAAAAAAAAGAGTCTTAGAAAGATGTGATATTAGTAATCACGCCTGAACTACAGGATTTTTAAAATTAAACTTTTTTAAAAACACAATTTTGACGTAATAACCTATTTTAGTTCTCTCTCTCTCTGCAGTAACTAAGAAAAACAATTTTAATCTGAATATTTAAAACCTCGGTGTTTTTTTCTCGAAGAAATATTCTGGCTTCTAAAAGGATATCCTCCGAAAGTTTATTTTTTCACAGGAACTGATTGAATATTCTGCGAATTATTTACCGTAAAAAATTCAATCTCAAAGGCAAAGTAACCTATGACATTTTACAAATTTTCACATCATTTCCTTTAAAAATGCACTTCTTTTTTTTTCTTTAAGTTCCTTTTTAGCATAATTTCCTCAAAATGTAAAAAGACCTAAAAGCGCTGTCTATCGAATTTAATAAAAAAATTTGGAAAGCATTATTATATTAATATTAATGCGAAACACACTATCTTTTACCAGCTTTAAGAGCCCTTGATATTGCTTTTTGAGAAAGCGTACAAGCATTAAAAGAATGCTTTTCAAATGTTATATTTTCAATATACATACTTTTTGTATGAAAATACAAAATTTCTTATATAGAAGGGTTGTATTTGTTAAGGGTTTTCAGTCGTGTTAATTTTGTTTCCAGGGCTGAAAATATAAACAACTTTCAAGTAGATATAATTCTTTGAAATTAAAATTAAATAAATTTAGTCTTTTACACGTTATTTATAAAAGAATGAGGTTTCAAAAAAGAACGAAATGTTTAAAATGTAATCATAATTAAATATATATATTTATATAAGAATATAGAAAATAAGAAACATTTCTGTAATAAATATTAAGTAATTTTTACGTTGTGCTCGCTAATTTCTAAAATAGTAGCCTTTGATAAATAAAACTTTGTAGAATTGTACAATGTATCACAAACTTTTTAAACCTTAACCTAACTTTGGTATTATATATCTTTTATATTTCAAATTATTTGAAAAATATTGAAATTTTTTAAAAAAATTGATATAATTTTAAAAAAAAGAAAAAAAGAATATAATTTATTTTTTTATTTTTAAAAAAAAATATATTTTATTTTTTTCTTCATATAAAAATATAGATACAGTGTAATAAGGATACATTTAACTTTATAAATCAGTTTATAGCTGGTAATTTGAGATAATATTTTAGAAAATATCATGCGCAACGCAAAACTTATTATTTCTTGCAGAAATGTTTCTTATTTTCATGTACTTATATCTTTTTCAGTTCCTACTATTAGTTCACACTGTCCCTGTATATATTTATTTATAAATATTTTTTCAAATTTTCAATCACTAATGAAATACTTTTTATTCATCCACTCAAGTTCAAATACATTTTTTTAAACTTGTAGTGGATGACACTTGATGTTAACGCAGTTTTTTCAAATATTAATTCATTAATTTAATTAAATTAATTAATTATAGTTTAATAGATATATTTCAGTCAATATTATTCCTCTAGATTTCAGCACCATTGGAAGAACAGCTTTTGTTAAATTTGTGATGAAGATTTAACTTCAACTGAATAATCATATGCTAGTTAGACATTAGCATTCCTTTTACACTGGTTTGAGATAAATTCTTACCTTTTTTTTTATTCCCTTCAATTTTTATTAAAAAAATGTAATTACAAATTTAATATGTTTAAAAAGTAATTGTTGTGATTCTCTCTTATGTATATACATATTCATATTAACTGTAATTATATAATAAAAAGTAACCAAAGTAAAATGTTTCTTTGTTGACCTAAGTAGGAATAGACTTTTAAAAAAAGTTTGCGTATTACTTCTTATAAATTATGATTCTATTTTAAATATCTTATTCTTTTTTGAAATCTTATTCCTTTATAAATAAATCGTAAAGGAAACGAATTACTTAATTTTAACCTCCAAGTACTATATCTAGTCAAAAATTGTGTATATTTTCGACTTTCGGGACAAAATTAACACCCTGCGACCCCGTTGGACTAATACAGCATTTCAATAGTACGAAAAAATGACAGAGGATTATTTATCATGACATATGAAAAACTGGTATTACTAAAACTTTCTGAAGAAACATACATACAAACTCCAGCATATACAACTGCTGGAGAAATTCAGATATGTCAGGTTGTTTTTTTACGACATCACTCTGGCCGTAGTGAAACAACTTTTACAGAATGCATTTCACTGTCACTGCCACTTTATGAAGAACCTTAAGCTCACTTCAATATCTGGCAGCGGAAGTAAAAAGTCTTCACTGCGAGGATTACTTTTGAGAAATATTTCGTCACATCTGGTGATTTCGGTACGGTTTCGGATATAGAAAACCATAATTCAATTCTGATTACAAATTTTCTGTAAGTTTCCCTGCAGAGTAAAGATTGATATTTCTGACTTTCATTTAAAGGGTGTTTATCAACAAAAATGCCTTTTTTTAATTTATAGATTTCTTTATTTATGTCAGTGATATTAAGATATGTGTCGCGTAAAATTCATTTAATGTATCGTTTGCTGCACCAGAATCCTGAATTTCCGGGATTAAATTTTTGTCTAAAGTATACTTTAAAATTTTTTCGCATCGAAGTTTTCTAAGAATTTAATTCTACGCAAATATATATTTTTTCTTATGAAATTTGTAGTTTTTTTTTGTGCAATTATTCTTTTTCTTATAGCCGGCTGGATGGCGTGGTTGGTTTGCCTCTGGCCTTCTGCACCTAAGGTTGCGGGTTCGACTCCAGCACAAGTCGGTGGATTTTCATGATGCACAAAATTGAAAGCAGCCATGTCGTATGATTATCAGACAGGTAAAAGACCCTTGTGTGCCTGTTTGGCTTAGGTGCTCTCTGTAAAACTAAAAATCCTAAGTACGGTTTCGAATCACCGGAGCTCAGTACCTCACTTTGGAGAAAAAACTGGGCGTCAAAATTACCTGCGGTGATAAGTATCTACCTATATGGTGCCGCACTAAAAAGAGATACCCATTTTCGGGAATGTACTAGGTCTGCAATAGTAAAACATCGATCCGCAGCCCATTAGAAGTAAACAAAAAAATAATTTTATACTGATAAATATATTGAAAAAAAATATCGAACAGAATAATTTTAAACTCTGAGTTCTAGACTACTACTGAGAGTATTAGACGTTAATATCCAATTAACAATGGACTGAATTCACAGAGAAATGTTTCCAGGTCGGAATCACGTGACGCACTGGCAAACAATTGCACTTGTAAACGCGTTACCGTAGACATTTTCTTGTACTTATGTTGTTAATATGCTCTAACATTAACACTGTCTATGTGTTCTTAATATTATAATATTTTTTTATTATTATTCTAGTATACCAATCAGATAGGAAGAAATCTTATTAAATTTTTTGTATAATTTTTTGTTTTAATTCTAGTTTATAAGTGTTAAGTGTGCAAAGCCTCTTGTAGTTGTTACTTGTGTTTCTTGTGTACTCTTATTTACACTTCTTAGTTATTTTTTCGTTGACTTATGAACTAATAGTGTACTTAGTTTTTTTGTAGGTATACTTTAATATAATAAGTTGTAGTATTACTTAAAAATTTCTGAGGTGAATTATGAATTATTTTTTGTTCTAATTAAAAACTGTATTTAAACTCACTGTTACGACTTTAGTCATTTACTTGATGTCCTGATTTAATTCTTTTTTTTAAATACAAAATAAAAGATTTTTAACAACATTAATATTGTTATATATCATGAAATCAGAAGTTGGTTCTAAAGTATTTTTTTTTCATAAATAGTCCAATCCTAATCCTGGGATTTTGATAATGTAATCCTGAAATCCCAGATTGAAAATGAAGGCTGCGGTAGCCCAGTGGTTAAGGTATCGGATCATGGTAGGTATGTCATGAGTTCGAGCCCAGTACCATAAAGACCCGTCATGTAGGGCAGCGATGCACGTTAAATCTGTCGAGAGCTGAAACGTCCTTCTCGTTGATGTGGTGTGGTAGTTAGGAGAGGGTGCCAGCTTACGTGTCTTCCACGTCACTTAATTATGGTTCAAAATAACGTGGTCCGTCGCCAAAAGCCCTCATGTAGCTGAACAGTGCGACGTTAATATTCACTCACTCACTCATCCAGATTGAAAATAGAACACGGGATATCAAATTCTAATTTAATGCCTTAAATTTGATTGATTTAGGTATTTTATTACAAAACATAAAAAATAAGCACTAAAGACTAAAATAATAAAATCTTATATATATATACAACTTTCAACCTTTTTTTTAAAAAAAGAGTTTAATAAAAATACCATTCTGATTAAATTTTGATTTCTATTATAATTAGATACTTATGATGTACGAGTTGGAACAAAGGGTATTCCATATTTGATCCTTACTTCCCATTTCGTTTTCCGATAACTTAATTGGTAGCATGGGAATGTAGATGCTATGAACGCATTACAGTTAGGAGTGAACATATTTCTTATTTTAATCCACTTTTTTTATGTTTTAAAGACATCTTTCCTCAGAAATCTGTGATATTTTGCTTCCACCAAAATAATCAATTTTTCTCTTTCAACAGTGTTTTTGTGTTGTAAAGTTTGTGTTAATCTTAAACAAATCTAAGAGTCGCATTCAATGCGCACTGTTAAACACTATTTTTTCGTCCAAATTTCTTATTTTTATATTCATTCATTTCCTAACTAGACACATTAAATAGGTTATACCTCAACTTTTGAGAGCAGTGTGTAAAATATTTAAAGCAGAGGTTCTTAAATTGTGGTCCGTGGACTCCCGGTGGTCCGAAGTTCCTTTCTAAGGGACCACGAATATCTCATTTAAATTTAAAATTCTTTTTTTAAAAAACTCTGAAAGGTTTCGTGGAAAATTGAAAGATGTGCCACTCTAAACTAGATCGTTTAATTGCCGCAATGAAAAAATTCTTATAGAACATACATTTTGATCAAGAAACAAATTCAGTATTTTTATGATGTGCAACTATATAACCATTACTACAATGTATTATGCTTAAAAATTGTAGAAACACATGTGCAAAGATTAAGATCTGAACTCACACATATTTCACTAATACTTTAAGGATTGCATCCCTCTCATAGAGTAGAACCGGAATTCAGATTACAAATTTCAAATATTACACCTGACATGACAGAACTTGTAAAGGAAAGGGACCACCATACTTCTGATTAACATTTTCTTATTAATGAAGTTAAATACGTTATTTATTTCAAATTAATACTTTGTAATATTTTTAATTAGATGTTTACTTTTTTTTCTTAAATATTAAAAAGAAGTGTTCAAAAAAGTCCATATAAGTAGCAAAGACAATCTTAAGGTTATTGAGGAACTTTTAAATCACAAAGTCATGTAGTGAGAGTCAGGGAGGGGTGTTAAAATTCTTAGGGCTCCACGATGACAGGCTGATACAAAGAGGGGGGCCACCGCTATCAAAAATTTAACAGAGTGCTTCTCAAACTTTCAATATTTGTAACCCAATATTTAATCGCACCCCCTCCAAAATATAACAATGTATTGAATTCGATAATACTATGCCTTGACACACTGAAGCTACATTACACTTTAATCTCTTAAGTGCCACTGACATATATAAAGGTCTCACTCAGCCGAAGCGTTAAATGCCCCGGACGTATATATACGACATTCAGAACTACGATTTTCTGTGTACACTGCTATCCATAAAATTTTTCCGAAGGCTCTGGAATACAACAAAAGGACCTTGACAGTGTTTGCGAAAGATTTACCTATTTCAGGGGTTTTATTAATTTATTTCTTTTCATTGCCCCGCCAAAAAAAACATCACATATGTACGCCTATGCAGAAAACAGAGACATTGGGGAGTGAATCCCGTAACTTTTAAAAGGCAATTCAAGGATTAATTATAAATCGTACAAATTATCAAGATAAATTGAATTTTGTAAAAATTTTATATAATATTTAAAATAAATTTTATATTATTTTTAAACTTGTTCTTAACTTAGTATTTTGCTAAACTAATTATAAAATACATTGTGCTATACTGATACATTTATGAGGGTATTATACAAATGCAAATGTCTTTTTTATATTTTATTAAGCTAGAATGTATTTTGTTAAATTTCAGTACATGAATAATTTTTGTTTAAATAATCTTTTTTTTTTTCGTTTTCTAAATATGCTCGCCCCCCCTCCCCGCCTGGGTAGGGTTATCACGCCCCTCTAGGAGGACGCACCCCACAGTTTGAGAAACGTTGGTTTAACTCCTTCTCTGTCTTCAGCGCATGTCATACGCTTGGCGTTTTTGTGCCCGTACTGTCGGCGTCGCATGGCGTCGGACGCAAAGAAAAATTTTACTCTTGAAACTGAATTCGTCACTACTTGCACGTCTTTTTAATTTCCGTGATATTTTTGTATTTCTGAATATTTCTACGAGATGGCGCAACTAGTATTACTTTCTTCACAATTATCGCAGTGAGATTTCCCGCCTGTGGAATCTAATATTAATAACTTGTAATGAATCTTGTGATATATCTTAAAATTTCAAATAAAAACAAGTCAAGATATTTTTGATAGTTATTATCTAAATTTTTTGTTTGATATAATATGAAAAAAAAAAATAATATGTAATACATGATTTCAGTTTTGTGATAAATGTGACTTTTACACCCTGATGTCCAATGAAAATTGTAATGCTCTTTTTGATGACGACGCTATTTGCCGAAGTATTTTTTAAATAAACTATTCCAAATATTTTTAAACAATTACTTTTATTAATTTTTTGTCGATATTAATCTTAAACACACCAAAGCAGTGAAATTATTATAAATTATCACAATGCACTTTTTAAAATTTAAAGCTGAGGTGCATTGCAGGGAAAACTGGAGATCAGAGAACGGAATATCACATATTTTTCCACTATAAAACTAGTAAAAAACTGCTTACTGATAAATATAATATGCATTTTTTAACTTTAAGGTAGAACATATATGAATTTTCTGCAGTAAAAAAAAATGATTTTTTTGTGACAGAATTCGTAATAATTCCGTCAGAGAAAAGGTTAAGGACAACTGTTCAAAGCATATATACAGCACTAAATTCTAACACATAAACTTTATACATAACTATAAAACGGGATTTTTTTTTAACTTCACATGTAAGAGCGATAGATAGCATAAAATTTCTCTAAAGAGTTCCTCAATTATATCAATCCCCTTATGAAATTAAAAGAACATTTACAGAAATTATTTTAAAAGAATCACAGAAGATGAGCAGGTACTTGAAACATAATCATTATCATTACTCTAACTATTACTTTTCACTAACACACCTTCAAATTGTTCATAAAACAAGTTCAATAACATTACATAATACAAAGTAAAACGTTACTATATCATTCAATCCTTATTTATGCACGAACAATGCAGCACACCACTTAAACAATGTTACAACTCCCAGTCTCCAAAATCAAGTAGCGGAAGCGCTCCTCGCAATTTTCTTGGGGTGGAGGAAAATGAAAGATTCTTTTATCCATTGTTCCCAACACTTCCTCAGTCCTTTATTTCATTCTCACACATAACACTGAAGCAACTGCTTGCAGTAAAAGGACACTGAAGGTAGTTAAAATTAATGAGCGAAATAAAATACTGCACAATTGTCTTTGTTCAATATTTAAGCTCGTCCGAGCAGTAATTAACGCCAGCGTTCTGAAAAGAGTACGCTCTTCGTTCGAAACCGGGAGAAATTCATTCCATTTTTTGGAAACTATTGAACTGCACAATACCTTTTCCGTACTGGTGTTATGTTCAATTTTGATAAACCTTTCATACAACAAAGGATTTTGACAGTAATATCTCGTGTCAGAAGTATTATCTCACTTTTTAATTTTAAGTTCAAATATCACAACAGGGATGTGATGGATATTTGAGAGTTAACACTAGAACTTCCGTCAGCGTCAATTAGATATAGGAGCCTGTTTATTTTGTTCTTTCTGCGTTTTTGTGGGCAATTTGAAAAATTTTCGTTACTTTTAATCATTTTTCCTGGTGATTATACAGAAAAAGTGTTAAGAGTCTAGAGGTTAACTAAGAGTGATTGTTCCACTGAATATACCTAGAGTGTCCACTGGTGTCATTACTACACCAAAACAATTTATCATTATAAATTGCTGTCGTTCAAAAAAATATAGTTTACTAAGTAGATACTATTAGTAAAACAAATCACACATTTATTTGAACTTAAATGCAGTTTTATTGGGTTCACAGCGAAAATGAGTCAGTTATTGTAAAATCGTTGTGTCTAAGTGTTTCGTTACATAGTATTTGCTTAGCTGCCCATAAAAAAAATTCATTCGATTTTCGAACCTTGCGCAGAACAAGAAAACGTTGACTCGTACAGAAGGTCTAAGCCCTGATGAAATTGTTAATTTGTTGTGAGAGCTTTCTATGAATGAATCGGATGATGGTGTGTGTGTGTGAGCTGTCTTGTTATAATTTAGATTCTGATAAAGACACATGATTCAGTAAAAATGAAGACGAAGAATCTGAAGAAAGCAGATGTATTAGATTATATTCCAGTAATTCTTTAGATATATATCGCTAGGAATAGCACAGCATGGATACCACAGAATAGTAATGTTCCTTGCAGATTTGCGACTCGAAATGTTTTGCGACAAAGCAGTGGTCCAGCAAGCTTCGAGAAACATAATGTCAACATCATTTTTTTATGATGTAAAGGGTCATATAATATGATAATTACATGAAATAATTTTAAGAGTCCTAAAACTAAACCTTACTGAAGAGTAGTCCTGCAAATATTTAATTAAAAAATTATTTCACATATTTAATATCGTACGACATCGTGGAACGTTTAAGGGCAATAGAAATTCCGAACGTTCTAGTATTAAAAGATTCAATTGGCTGTTATGATTTTACCGCTGAAAAAAAGATATTTATTTAAATAACCATTCACCTTTGCCTCGACAGCTTTCAAATGGTGTTACTCGTAAGTGTCTTGAGGTGTGTATAAGCGAAACACAATATACTGTGAAGGAAATTATGAAAAAAATAGATGAAGCAAATCTAATATTCAGATGTACAGCATTTTTGTAAATGATAACTTCATCAAATTGAAATGATTTAAATTATTTATTTTCTGGAAGTATTTAACATTAAGTTAAGAGTTAAATGTGGACTTATATAGTGGAATCAAGTAACAGTAAAAATTTGAAAAATGCATTTATTGTATTGTCTTGATACCAAAGTTTATCTTAACTTATAAGTCTGGCATTATTCCTACTTTGAACTAAAAAAATATAGAGAGAGAGAGAAAGTATACTAAAATAAGTATTGACAGATTGTAAATCCTACAAAACAAATAATGGATGAAAATAGATTTGATAACCTATAAAAGCCTGCCAAAATAAAAGAAGACATATAAAGAGTCAGTAGACCAAAATGGAAAACTATTACGTTTTCTAAAGCTGCCATTTATTTAGAACAGTGAAATAGGATTGAGTTTGCTTTACAGGATCCAACCTTCCTCTACAGTAGAAATTTTCGACATAACAGTGCAATAATATGTGAAGAAAGAAATTTAGAAAGAAAAACGAAGTCAAGCCTAAAAAAAGCCCGTGTCAACTCTTGTACTTTTTAAAACAAATAAACTGAAATGAATGACTATTGAAAAATTGTTCAATGTAACATATTACGAAAAACAATAACCCGACATCTACATCATAACTTACCAGAAATCTTCGAGATCACGAATAATAAAAATATAAGAATGCATGTCTACTGCATGAACACCAACTGCATAATAGTGTTGCTATATATACGTATATACAGTCGAACCTCCATATTTCGAACCTCTATATTGTATATTTTTCTATATAGCGAACTTTTTCCTGGAACCAAGAACATTTCACGATTTTCTTCGTAAAATAACCTCCCAATAGGGAAGTGCATTTTTTATATAACAAACTTTTTCTTTTGTGATCTTTGATATCCCCTTTCATCCTCAGTGGAGTAGTCTCATGTTCTCGTGTCCTTGAATTAGTCTCCGTTCATTTGTTGTGTTGATCAGTCGTTCTGGTAAATTCGTCTCTTGTTGCTCAATAATGTCAAAACGCAAGTGATTGAGCATCAAAGAAAAAAAAGGTGATTCTTCAGGAAGTGGATACAGACGTCAAGAAACTTTCCTAACCTTTTTTTCTTTCCTTCTTTACTTTTATTGACAGGTAAGATATATAAAATAAATATATATTAATTTACAAAATAATGTGAATATTTACTTCTTTTTAATATATAGTATTTAAGAATTTAAAATTTGTTTTATGGTGTTTATACCAAGAAAATTGAAAGATGAACTTAAATATGAAGAACTTTCCATATAACGAACTTGTTTTCAGGATTTAACTACTTCGTTATATAGGGGGCCAACTGTATACATATATATTTATACATATATATTCTATGACAGTTTCGAGACAATATTTCGACAAAGCTAAGTAAAAAGAGAAGCCAAATAATTAAGGTATCAAAGACCCATATAGCATATGCATACTCATATGCTATTCGATCCATTGCTTTTGCACCAGTAGGTTTGCTTTCATAACAACGTCAAAATTTACACTGAACATTAATAGGCAATTTCGTTTCGTGAAATCTAAATACACTTAGGGCTTTCTCTTGAATCGACGCCATTTCAGTCGAAAATGATGTTTTCATTATAAATATTTCCCCAAGACTTTCTTGAAGGTACACTCCCGTCTACTATTACAAATCCTACGAAAACTGAAGAAACTTTAAAAATTTTAAAGTTTAAAATTAAAAAGTTATTTAATTCATGAAATTTTGCTTATAAAGAATGAATAATGTCCATATACATAAACGTATGTAATTTTGAAAAAATATATTTTCAAGTGTAATTTTCTGAGTTTTCTTATTTCAAGAATTAAATTTATTCTGAATATATATAGAATGTAATTAAATAATAACTTCAGTTTTCAACATGTTTCAAACTTTTCATTGAATATCAAAGTAACAGAAATTGTAAAAGTGTTATTCATAAAATTCAATAGATTTTATAAATAATCGAGTTGTTTTAAATAATAAATTTCTATTTAGAAGTAAATCGAACAAATCTGAATATCCAGACATAATGTATTTATATCGAATTTTCGGTTTATTCGAATTTCTTTATATTGTGGAAGAAAGTATAAAAGTAAAAGTTGTATCTCCATTCGGAGCAAATTCATTTTTCTATAAAAGAATCTATTCGTGTAAAAATTTCGAAAAACTTTTTGAATCTTAAGTAGGTTATTTTTGATATTATCGATCAATCAAACCAAGGAAAAGCATTCTTGTGGATGCATTGAAATTTATTCAACGAATAATAAAGAAAGAAAATTAAAGCTTATTTTAAAAATTTCTTGCATTTAGATGAATATTCTGATTGAATTGCTACTTTGTATTCAAAATATCCTGAAATTTTTTCTAATGCTAGCAAACGCAAATTACATTTGATATTATGAATAAAAACCGATTAAAAATCAGTTTCGAGGTTGACACTGTCTAAGTTCAGCTGTTTGTGTTTTGATTTTACGAGGAACTTTCTGCAAGTCTCGTCATTTTTTTTTTTCAAAAATTAGATCAGCGATACTCAACCTGCGGCCCACCGAGCCTTTTTAAGTGGCCCGGTCATGGCCCATTGCTCTGAGAAATTTACTTATTTAAGAAAATTGTATTAAAAATTTAGGTGAGAAATTCTTTGTCAAGAATCAATTACACTGATCTTAAAAATTTTTTACACAATTGAACCTTTATTTTTCTTTTGATTAAATTCAATTTCATATATTTTCGTATTCCATTAAGACATCTATTAGCCATTGTAATTCTCTTTTTTTGGATTTCAGAACCAAAAAAGTGAACCTATTAACAACTTTAAAATTGATTACCCTCTGTGATTAAATATAGTAAATAGAGTTTGTTAAAATTCGTGAACTAATATTACATTCATTACAAATGAACGATTTCAGAAATTTAAAAAAAAGTTGTCATGTTCTAAGTAGTACCTAATATATTTGTATAATTTGTTAGCGATTTTGTCACAATATTTGTTATTTACATATTAGTAGTACTCTAATTATTTAATTAATGTATTCCTTCATATTACTATGCTTTGAACTAATATTGCAGTTTTAAATAGTTTGAAGGAGCAAAACAATCCCTTTAATTGTTTATACTAAAGAGCTGAGAGAAGATGCAGCTCTGGATAGTGTAATTTTTTAATTATATTTGTATAAGCAAATTACGACGTGATTTAATTTACTAACAAAAAACCTTAACTGAATGGAATGAGCAATTAAGAAGAGTAATTGTCCCAGATTGTGAGAAATCCTATTAGCGAAAAAGCAAATATCTTGTACAATCTAACATTTTTATTTGTACGTTCAAGCAAACCTCTTTGTGGAATTTACCATGTCTTAAGACGCAAGCTTCTCTTTTTATTTTACTAAAAATAAAAGGCACAAATCTCTCTCTTTCACTCTCACTCTCTCTCTCTCTCTCTCTCTCTCTCTGTATATATATAAATATATATTTATATAAGGGCTGCCCGAATGAAAAAGTAGCCAAGAGCAAAAATAATACCTTTTTTTGGAAATCAAAATAAATTTCCATGGGAGTTGTAGCACACGGCTCATCGTTTCGACTGTAGGCTATGTTTTCACTGTCGAAAGATCATGAATGATTCTCGATTAAATCCTGCATAGCTTCCATCATCTCATCGTCCGAGGGGAAATGGAATGTTCCCTTAAGTGTAAAAAAGTATGAAAGGTTTCAAGGAGACATATCTGAACTTTACGGTGGGTGTTCTAACACTTTTCAATGGAATTTTTTTAAGGTTGTCTGGGTTTCAATGAAGACATTTTGACCGATATTGTCATTGAGATATGATATTGTTTGCCACCCTTCACAAAATTTTTGCACCAATGACGTTAATTCATGTGACGTCATAGTCACATGATAGTGAAATCCACGTGATTCTAGCCAATCAATTCAAAAACTCATGTGACGTCATAGTCACACAATAAAAACTATCTAGTGTTTCCAACTAATCAGTTCATGCCCTCCGGTGTAGCCAAGTTTTGCTCTTTGCAGAAATTTTCTCTTAAAAAGTACATATGTATACAAAATGCTTCTTATTTAAAAGCATAAGCATAAAATATAATTTTTTTTTAATTAAAAAAAATCTTTTTGAAGAAATTTTTTTCCCTAACATTTAAACATCTTTACCCAAATATGAAATTTGAAATATTATCTAAGTTTTACAAATATAACAAGTACGATTAGTTTAATGTTTGTTTTGAATTCAATGGAAAACACGTGTTTGTTTTTATCATGTGACTTCATGAATTAAGCCCATTGCATCGCAGGTTGAATTAAAAGTCATGGCTAAAAATGGATTCCAGAAATGGTACGCTGACCATTACAAGCCATGGAAAAAAAAGCGTGTTATTACTCAATGGTCTAATTTCGAAGAAGGATGTGTTTAAGCAGTTTAATTAATAATATTTCTTAACTTATAGATTCAGTACGGAAACTTTTGAATCCTATTACGTATTTCATTATTTTATAATTACATTAAAACCTGTGTTTGTGCGGTAGATAGGGACCGCATAAAAATAAACGCACATAAAAAAATTTTCAAAAATTTCATAAATTCTTATGCAAAACAAACCAATTCGTGGAACAGAATTATTTTTAAGCGATGGAGAGAAACTGCATGAAAAAAGTCGCATTTATGAAATATGTCAATTATTTACGAAATGTATGTAAGAATACTTCCATAACGAAATAAATAATTAAGTATTACATATGGAAACATTTTAAAAACATTTATTGTCTCCTTGTATACACGAAGAAGTCTTCAAAAAGCACACACAGAACTACTCATCATAATCCAAATCTCTCATCTGCTGAAGATGAATAAGTTAAGAAAGTGCTTTCGTCACTTGAAGGTAAAATGTCAATTGATTTATTTTTTGGCAACATGAAGTAAGAGTTAAGTTTTTGCGAAGAAGGTCAGTTTTTTGTAAGTGTCATTATATATATATATATATATATATGATCAAAGCTCTTTTTGAAATTTCATACTCCTTTCGGAATCGGTATCTATTTTAAGTAAATGCTTTTCCGATTTGTTGGAAAGCAGGATTCATGTATATATTTTATCCACTCTCAAAGAATCCGGTTCTTCTTGCCCGTCTTAATAATCTATCAAATTATTGATAATGCCACTGTCTTTGAAAGTTTCGTCTTCAATTAATCTCGGGTTGTTGGTTTGTTGAGAGAAAGCAACTGAACTTCTTCAGTTGCTTTCTTATAGTCAGGAGACTGTTTATAACAAATGAACAGAGCGTCTTGAAGTGTATATATGTACATTATACACTGGCATAACGTACACCCCCTCAACCCTCATATCACGGGGGAGAAAACTCTAGGGGCCCAAGGCCTGACTAACTTTAGTACGTATTTACCCAATTTATAAACTATTAAAGGCAAAACCTAATTTTCAGGGGGAAAGACCCTAACATTCTCCGTTACGCCACTGGCAAATTGATAGAAAACATTGCAGTGACGCCAAAACCGTTAAAATTCGTATACCGCATGAAAAAATCCCACAGAAAAAATTGAAAAAATAAAACCTCATAAAAAGGAACCGCAAAAAGACAGGTTCTATAGTACAGTCAAACTTTTTTTCTTTATTTATTTTTTACAATTTCTTGGAAAGAAAATGATTTATATTAATTATTGTATTTAAATTAACAGTCAAAATTCACATTTTTTGAGCCAAAATACCTCTCTACGCACACGTAGCCACAAACACTATAATAAACCCCAGCAACCATAATCAAAGAGTGGCACCACTGCACGGCTTCTACCTGACATGAATGAAAATGACACATTCTTCCAGCCATTGTATCCGATCCCGCTACTCAAACTCATTGCGTAGATAGAAGAGAAGAGGGAAGTTGTTAAAATTAATGAGAGTAATGAAACAGTGGACGAGCTCCTTCCCGCTCAATATTTAAAGTCCACCCAGTCGATAATTAACGCCAACGTCTTTACAGAGGCAGCATCTGATTTGAAACTTAAAGTGTTTCCTTCCACTTTATTGAACTGCGTAGTATTAAGATAATATGGACTTTCTGCGCAGTTCTTCTCAAACCTGTGCACGATTCTATCGATAACTCTATAGCAAAAAAAAACGAAAAAAAAGCACTTTTGCAATTTAATTAAAAATTTACATTTCCTAAGAAAAGCACCATCATTCTGTAACTTAATATATTAAAAATGTTTTATATAATATGCCTCTAGCTATACAACACAATACTTATAATTTATGAGTTAATATATCGTTGTGACGTTTGAGAAAAATGATGGTAGCGTGATATTTATTAATTTAAATATTTTTGTTAATTTTCATCACAGGTATTAATTAGAGTATATATTGAAGTTATTAAAAAGATTGGTTAGTTCATTAGAGTCCAGAATTTGATGTTTGTGAGGGAGTAGATTACATCCTTTCTGTCCAATGTTTTTCAACGGACTTCTTTCTGCCCTCTCTAAGGTCTCGGAATGGTAGAGGTCAACCTATTTATTCTCTATTTACATCTAGCTCGTAGGCGGAGTGAAGGGATTCTTACGGTGTCAAAGGTTGCCGGGGAGAGGACGAAATACCTCACAATATTTTTGGATGCACGTGTGCATAAGAACGTGGTTATCTTATCCATAAAAAGAAGCCGACTTTTCAGCTGTGTGACGGGAAAACGTCACAATGTCAAATTATGCACTTCTTGCAATTTAGAAGATTCATTCACAGGGAGGATACAAGTAATGAATCAATGAAAGTAAAACATGGTTATAAGCTTTGATAAACATGTACGGAAGGTCGGTCAAACTTTCGTGAATTGTTTTCCTAGTTAATTTTTATATATAAATGCCGTATTTCGTATAGCAATATGCTTCTTGATAATAGATCTACCTCGAATTTTCCGTGAAAGTTAATTTTTTTCTTAGCACTGTGATACCAATTTTACACCCTTCCTCTTGAACCGTTTTCCAAAGCCCATTCAGTGTTTTTGGATGCACTTTTCAAAGGTTTCCTTTTACTAACCGAAAGCACAAAGGTCCATTGGAGAAGCATCATGTGATTTTACAGGTATTTCATCAAGTGGGGGTACACTTTATTCCTATTTCTAGTTCTTTCTTTGATAGATGAGCGACAGCTGATTAAGACGTGTTACTATGGGCTTTGTCCGTATGAAGCTCAATTTTATTAATGTCCTTTCCGTATAAAATTGGAATTTCTTCAAAAATTGGCTCTGAAATATTCTTCTGATAGTAGAATAAATTTGTTTTGGCTAAATTTGAGTCTTTTTTTTTTATTTTTAATTTATCTTGTAACAAAATAATGCAACTATCATAAATCATTTTGGTAACTTTTTTATCAACTGACGAAGCCATTAATAATAAAATAAGTGATAAATAAGTGGCAGTTGATTCAGACGTGTGACTAGTGCCTTTCTCCATATGAAGCCCAACTTTATTGATGTCTTTTCCATATAAAGTTGGAATTTATTATTCAAAAATTGGTTCTAAAATGTTCTCCTGATAGTAGTGCGAATAAATTTTGGCTTTACTTGAAACTTTTTTATATTCAATTTGTGGTGGTTAAAAAATTTTGCAACTGTCATGAATTCCTTTAGAAACTTTACTGTACATTTATCAACCAGTGGTACTTATAAGTACCACTCACTTTAAAATTACGTAGAATAACCATTTGTACGAATATTCTGTCGATATTTAGCAGGAATATTCTTTTAAATCTACTCTTCCAAGATATATGGCACTACAGGTTCAATGATGACTGTTTTAGAGGGTAAGTCGAACAGTTTGATAGGAGAAATTTTGTTTCCATCAGACGGCGTTTTCAGCGGATTGCGAGGATTATCATTTTGGTCCCGAAAAAATAGTTAATGTCAAAATTTAAGTGACTTATTTTTTTTTGCATGTAAATTAAGACCTTAGAAAATGATTTGACTATTTATTTTAAGTGAACAGTGTATATAGTTAATTTTACAGTTGAATATCTTTAATTAAATAATTAGCTCTAGCTAATTAAATTTCCCAAAGTTGAGTATTTTGTTTATGAATATCCCTTAATTTGAATGTACTGATTAAAAAAAAACATCCCATGAAAAAAACTGCAGTAAATCATAATGCGATCGATAAAGGGTTAAATATATTTTTTAACTTAATGAATAATTTTACTTACAGCGCCTGTGAAAACATTTATCGTTTTGATGCAAATAATTTTTAAGTCAGTGGACTCTTTTTTTTTTTTTTTTTTTTAAGGGTTGGGGACCTCAAATTTTTTGATAGTTGCCTGCTTTCTAACATTCTTTTGACGAGGTTTCGTGGTCAGGTTTTCATTTTTACTTTTAGCTAGAAGTTTCCTTTCCTTTTAAATTTAATGTATTATAAGTATATTTTGTTTGGAACGTTATAACCGAGATTTTTACTCCGCTTTAAAATTTGTGGATACGAGCATTTTCCTCGAAAAGTGCAGTTACGTAACTATCAAATCATCTATCAATTTTAGAAATTATTTTCAGAATAATTATTTTACTTTAAAATCTCCAATTATAAAATAAAACATTAGCAGAAAACTATTCTGAAGTTGTCAAAGTTTTATCTCAAAATGCAAAGTTTTATCTCAAAATACAAAGTTTTATCTCAAAAGAAAAAATTATAAAACCATCTACAGAAAATATGAAAGCCCTTCTGTATGCAACAGAGGCAATAACAGACAAACAAACCGTGCACATTTTATCATAAATCCAAACATATCACATTGCATTTATAATAACTACTTATTCAGTTTCATTGCTAGGTAATTTTCCACATGGTAAAAATACATAAATAGCATAATATCCTCAGGGGATTTTTGCAAGTGCTAGTAAATACAATTTGTTTAACTTCCTACTTAAATTATTGAAGTTATTAATGTTATCTCACCCATCTATTTATCCTTCTCATTTCATATAAACTTAGTGTTAATCTTACAGAATTTCTATTTTTCTCGTTAATTTTAAAATCAAATTTTGAATTCAATGCAATAAAATGCATCCGAAAAAGCAAAAAGTAATGAATGTTCTAGAGTTAGATTTTTCCCTGCGAACACACATTGAAAATATTTAATGTCTAATTCAGGGGAGGCTAACCTTTATGGATCAATGTGCCATTTTTCTAAAAAAAGTGTTTAATGAGGTACAGACGTGCCGTCAAGTAATTGTGACTTGTGATTATTGGGAAAATGATAAAACTAAATACCAAGAACACAAAACTCTTCATTTACTACGAAAAAATACCCTTTGCACAGTATACTTTTAAATGTTTTAGTTATACGTGTTATTCAAATTAATGTAACATTAAAATTAGTTCTGTTGTTGCAGATTGAATCACAAATAACTTATATATAGATTATAATATGTTACTTTTAATAGAATGCATGCTGAGAATTTGAGTCATCTGCCAATCGGATTTTGTGAGCATTTAATTTATTTTGCTTTGGCTCACTTTTTTGACAAGAGGATTTTCTATTTGTTTCCAAATGCCGTTTTACAGACGATGTTCTGTATACCTGTGTTTCAGAACATAAAACACACATCGCTTTGTCGTATATATTTACTAATATAATGTCATATTTCTAGATTCACCAAATTTGAAATTTTTTTTTACACTTACTATCTTACCCTTTTTATACCTTTGCTGAACTAGGCATGTTAAATAACACTTAAAAATCGTAAATGTAACACAAATAAACTTTAGAATACAGTTAAGACAAGGAAGTTGATTATGCTATGCGTAGACAAACTTCGCATTATAAGCAATTCTAGTCCACAACGCGCGCGCGTAACTAAGGCAAGACAATAACAAAGGAGTGTGCTCCCACCGCACCGCAACCGATCACTCGCGTTTGTTCTTAATATTTCATAGTGAACTTTGTTATATTGAAATAAAGTGCAAACCATTTTTATCCCTGGCGTGTTCAAAACATTTTGTTACGTGCCATGAATGGCACGCGTGCTAGTGGTTCGTCATCCCTAGTCTAATCTAACGATTCATTTCTGAGTTTTCTGGTTCTTTGAGAAATATTTAGAAATATTTTCATACGTCAGAGAAAAAATGTCTCAGAAACCTTTATTATCTGTTTCCTCTTTTAAATCCTCAATACATTGCTTCTCGCACTTTCAATATTGGCGACCCAATTTTCATCGCTCCCCCTCACCCCTATATTAACAATGCATTGAATGGAATAATGATATTCTGTGACGATAAAGCTACAATACAAACTTAAATGTAAACCGTAGAAATGATCAAGATAAGTATTAAATTTTGTATATGTTACTTTTAGGTAATAGACATTTTAAATAAATTACATTAAACCTTATGTTACTTTTCCTTTCGACATTTATAAGAATATTATATGAGTGTAAATACGTATTTACGTATATACGTAAATACGTATTTCACTTTTTATAATGTCTGAAAGTATTTTTGTTTGCTCTTCCTTCCAGTAAATTATTAAAATAATTAAATAATCCTTTATTTTACACATTTCGATAAGCTCGTCCCCCACAAAGTTTTATCGCCCCCCCCAAAGGGCACGCTTTACAGTTTGAGAATTACTGAATTAATTCGTTTGTATTGAAATAGAAGCGCTAGTTTATATAAATTTAAGGCAAAAGGTTGATACAATTCGATAGGATCAACAATACGATCAATTGCTAAAAATGGCCGAAGACATTACTAATTAATAATTCTGTTTGGATGAAATTGTAACTTTCTATTATTCAAATTGTATTTTTGTTATTATTCAAGTTATATTTTCATTATTATTCAAACCGTATTTTTATTATTTTTCAAACCGTATTTTTAGTATTATTCAAACTGTATTTTTAGTATTATTCAAATTGTATTTTTAGTATTATTCAAACTGTATTTTTATTATTAATGTGCTTTGTATGTTAATTTATATGCCATATTTAATTTCTATTCAGTTCTTAGTATTATTTACAATTTCCCTTTTATATGTATTTTCTGCATAATAAATAGTTTTATTATCGTTCCTCTTTTACCAATGCCATTGACTTTACTTATATTTTACATAATGGTCAACACGTATTTTTTTTTAGTTTTGTGTAATATAATCTGTGTTGAATATTCAGTTTCTGTACTGTTTCTCACTAGGAGAGATTCTCACCGCACAAAGCTTCTGGCAATTGTCTAAATTTTTTTACGCTAAATTAAAGTTAGTGTTAAAAAGCAAAAATCATCATTTAGTTCCGTGTGATGGATAAATCCAATAACTCAAGCTCATTCACTAATTCAAAATGGCCTTAAATCTTTTACTACCATCTGAAATTTGATTAAGACATTCTCACTCTAACATTGTTAGTCTTTTATCTTCTATATTCTATGAATAACAAAACATATTAAGGGGACATACTACGATTCAATTGACAAAAATCGGTCAAAAAATCAAACCTAATTTTTCTAGCCTAAATTATTCTTTATATACTTTTCTCTATAACCTTACAAAATTTGAAAACTCTTAACTTAAAAAACGCAGAATTATGATAGTTTTTACATTCATTTTTATTCACATCCCTAAGGCAAATCACAAAACTTTAAAAACTTACTTATCTCAGAAAGGTAAAATAACTAGTTTGTCTTCATTTAAAATGCTGAGGTTTTTTTCTATTGTGCCTAATGCTTTGAATATTTTTTTACCTATTGGTAATAGTACATGTAACAAAAGTTGGAATGCATTTTTGAATCAAAGCAATACTTATTTTTTAAAAATAATTTAAGTTAGAATTTGCAAATTTTTTAAGGAATTTTCAATAAGGATTAAAAAAAAGAAGTATTGTACAAATACCAATCGTGTTATCGCAAAACCCATTCCAAATTTTGTTATACATAGTTTGACGTACTTGTAAATCAAATTTCATGCGTGTACGTAAATTGTTGTAGGAGACATAGCATTTTAAAATCACTTCATAAAATTCAAGTTTTTCCTTAAAAAATTAAATGACAAACTTTTTTATGAAATTTTGAGCGCAAAATGTGTTTTACATAGTATACATACATAGGAGGCAACCAAAAAAATTTTGAAAATCTTTAAATTAAAAATTTTTGCTTAAGGTATCCGACTACGTTCGGAACCGTGATTTTGCAAAAGCGCGTAGATGGATAATATTTATGATATTTAGTGTCACTTAGATTAGAATACATGTATACAATTGTTTTAAGGACATTATGACAAAAAAATTATTTAAATACACTATTTTGGCAAAAAATTAACTTAGAATAACCTTTTTTCCAAATGTTCTCCTTTTGTACAAAATGCTTCTATTGTATTAATATTTTGCCTGTGTTCAGCTCAGACCTCTGTACAGAGGCTAAACTAGAATTTTTGAAACGTATAATTTGGAAGTTGGTTTATTCATGTTTTACGAAAACAGAAGGGAGAAATTTTAAGAAAATACGCCGGTAATTATTTCAAATAGTTGTAACTCTGAAAATAATTTGAATTTTTCAAAAATCGTAGTTGATCCTCTGTACAGAGGTCTGAGCTATATACAGGCAAAATATTAATACAATAGCAGCATTTTTTACAAAAGGAGAACATTTGGAAAAAAGTTTATTCTAAGTTAATGTTTTGCCAAAATATTGTATTCGAATAATTTTTTTTTGTCATAATGTCCTTAAAACAATTTTATACATGTATTCTAATCTAAGTAACACTAAATATCTTGAAAATTATACATTTATGCGCTTTTTTAAAATCATGGTTCCGAACGTAGTCGGATACCTTAAACTGTACCATGTCCCTTTAAAAAAAAAAGGAATCAGTGTTCTCTAAAGTTTTGCTTCATTATTCTGAACATCCTTCTAAATTTTTCGAGTCTTCTATTCATACTCTAATATTTAACACTCATATATATCATTCAGTGAACAATGTATAACTAAGTCTAATTTCCAGAATCAAAGAGAGCGGAGCGTATTTGCCCCTAAAACAAAAATGTTAGTTCTTCCACCCATTGTTTCTAGCACCTTAACTCGTCCGTACTCTGAACCCGTTGCGCACAGAAAGGAGACACTGGGAGTTGTTAAAATTAATGAGCGAAATAAAACGTGGCACAAAGCTACCCGTTCAATATTTAAGTTCGCCCAGGCGATAATTAACGCCAGCGCTTTTAGAAGGTGCGGGTTTTATTCGAAATCTGAAGCCATGGCTTCCAATTTGAGGATCGCATGGAATTGTGTAACATTAACAATGACATCGACTTTCGGTGGAACAATCATTCGATTTTCCTTCCACATTCGAACAGTCATGGCCTCTACTCCTGGTGGTTGAAGATATAATCCATATATTTCATAAGAAATTTAATTGTGAAAGAAAACATAGAGTATCAAACATTTATGCATTGATTCTTTATTTATGCTATACATGATAATTTTATAAGTCAGAATTACGAATAAGTTTATACATTAATTACCGAATTTGTATCATAACATCAAATGAGCAATTTAAAATCCGATCTGATTCACCTTTATTGATTGATTGGATATTATCCTCCCATGGACATGCACACGTCAAACAAAATTATGATTACCATCATAATTTTGAGGCAAGACAGAATGACGAATTTGACTCACTTAACTTCTACAGAATGTCATTTTATCTATTTCCTCTAAAACAGCAAGCATTTTTCCATATACCATATTTATTTGAATCTATAAGCCACCATCTATTCTAAGCCGCACCCCATATTCTCAAAAAACTTTTGTGAAAAAGGAAAAATAGTGTAAAATGGTTTATCGATATCTAGGGATTGCAATACTGGTATTCACAAGTTTAAATACCGTTTTTTCGGTATTTACTAGAAATTTTTTTAATTGCTTCCACTACATGTTCAGGGATCGCCAACATAGCAAAATAGTATACGTTTTTGTTTTTATGTCTACCTGACAGGTGAAATTAATTAGACTGTGAATATAAAGTTGCATCGTACATTCAAAAGTAGTGATAAAATATGTGAATCTTCCAAGGTGGCGAGTCAAAAGTATCCTATTAAAGCACAGAGCGATACTGCCCACGCGCAGGATTCGTAGTCTGATATTCGTATATGTGAAAGAGGAAGATTTTAGTTGTGAAGAAAGTGTGTAATATATATATATTTCGATATTTTTTAAATTGGCGAGTTTTTTATTCACATTATATTTGCATATATTACTTTAGGGTTCAAAATATTTTTCAGATTCATTATATATATATACTCATAAATAATAATCCATAATAATGAATAAGAATTACTTAAAAGAACATAAGAAATCAGTTGATAATACGTCGGTTTGGTTTCATTATTTGTATGATAAAGATAATATGGTGCCGCTATGCAAAAAATGTTTAAGAGTTATTAATGTAAATGGGGTGGAATTATATACAGCATACCTTTACTTTTTGGGATTCTTTTATATACTATTATAATTTTAAAGTTACAGATTATTTTTTGTGATATTTGTGTGATTTACACTCTCTAATAAAACTGGCAAATAAAAAGCAGAAACACCTGTTATTTCTCTCTTTTTCTAAAATTTCTACTCTACCAGTATTAAAACCGGTATTCCAGTATTAAGATCTAAAATACCGAATACCGGTATTGAACTTTTGGTCCGGTATTGCAATCCCTATCGATATCTAATATTTTGAAAATAAAATAAATCTCAAATGAGAACTAACAAGAAGAGATTAATTAATTATTTTACCAGTATTATCAACTCTTAAAAACATGCATGAACCTATAATTCTTCCAAATGTCTCAACAAACAAATATTTTTTCCCTTTGATTCTAAGCCGCAACCACTTTTCGGTAGGGTTGACATTGGAAAAAATATACTACTTAGATTCGAGTAAATACGGTAATTACCCTCGCATGTTATGAATTCAAGCCTTGTATCACTGAAAACCCACCGTGTGGAGGAGGCCGATGCAAGTAAAATCTGTCGATGCTCAGACATCTTCCCGTGTGGTAGTGTGGAAGTTAAAATAGGGGGTACTAGCTCAGGTTTCGTCCTTGTCACTTGACAATGGCTCCGAATTAGGAGGTCCATTGCCAATAGCTTTCACACATGTAGCTTTATAGTTACGTTAATATAACTCTCACTCAATCCATATAATTACTATACTGTTCGAATTAATTGGGATAAATGGGAAAAAATTTATTTTTCTGAACCTTAGCTTTTTATCATTACATACCTTAAATAGACTAAAAAATCTATATATTAGTACGAAGTATATGTCTTCCTTTAGCAGAAAGGACCTTTTCAACCCGTCTCGGCATTGGCTCCACTAGAGTAGCACACATGTTCTTGATTCCATCATCTTGGAATAATACTAGTATATCTGTTCTTATCATTTGCTCTATTGTCGTTCGATTCATCTTAGCGAAATGATTCTTGAGAATCTGCCATCAGTTATGAATAGGATTTAAATCTGGGGAATTTTCAAGCCAATTGAGCACTTTTATTTTATTTTCTACTTAAGGTATCCGACTACGTTCGGAACCATGATTTTAAAAAAATGCATAAATGAATAATTTTCATGATATTTAGTGTCACTTAGATTAGAATATATGTATAAAAGAGTTTTAAGGACATTTTGACAAAAAAAATTACTTAAATACAATATTTCGGCAAAAAATTAATTTAGAATAATATTTTTTCAAAATGTTCTCCTCTTATAAAAACTACTTTTAAAATAATAATATTTCGCTTATATAAAATAAAAACTTCTCTAGAGAGTCTAAACTAAGATTTTTGAAAATTTAACATTATTTTCAGAATTATCGCCAATTGAAATAATTATCGGCGTTTTTTTCTTAAAATTGCTCCCTTCTGTTGTCGTAAAATATGGATAAACCCACTTCTAACATATAT
This sequence comes from Trichonephila inaurata madagascariensis, assembly GCA_019973955.1. Lineage (NCBI taxonomy): Eukaryota > Metazoa > Arthropoda > Arachnida > Araneae > Nephilidae > Trichonephila > Trichonephila inaurata. Next base: position 116,769 of record BMAV01012944.1, on the reverse strand, counting down.
ATTTCAAAACTTCTAGTTAAGCCTTTGCAGAGAGGTCTGAGCTATATACAGGCAAAATATTATTATAATAGAAGTATTTTTCACAAAAGGAGAATATTTTGAAAATGGGTCATTCTATGTTCATTTTTTGTCAAAATATTGTACTTAAATAATTTTTTTAGTCAAATACTATTCTTAAAACTATTTTATATACATTTTCTAATCTAATAAGTGACACAAAATATCATAAATATTATCCATTTGTACGCTTTTGCAAAATCACGGTTCCGAACGTAGTCGGATACCTTAAAAGCATGGACCAATTTCGAATTATGACAAGGGACTAAGTCATGTTGAAATGTTTCCATGAATGGAACTATCCTACTATATAATATTTTTATATATTTGGCAGAATTCCTCATGTATTTAAGAGGAAGTAAGCTTCCAGGGCCATTTGTTGTGAAAAAATACTCAAACATCTGTTTAGAAGGGTGTTTTACAATCTGTTGGATATGATCTTGTCACAAAGTTTCAACCTTTGTCTAACTACACTCCCTATCCCTGCATAAATAAATGTTTCCTCACTCAAAACCACTTTGTTTTTGTCGTTACAGTCCATGATCGGTATTTTTTTAAACCATGCTAAACGTTTTTTCATCATTTTCTGAGTTAGATATAGTTATTTTTTTTCCTCAGCGTTGTTGCCATAAGGCCACCTTCCAGAAGCCTTTACTGTGCAACTGAGGTACTAATTTCAACACACTTATCCAGTAAATCCCTCCAGAGGTCTATTCTTTTATTTCTTGGATTTATTTTGCTACTTCTTATTTAAATTTTATCAATTCTTGGAGTTGCACCCGCAATTTTCTTTTCTCTTTTGGAGACGATGATTTAGAATTTAGAAATGTTCTTAAAATACTTCAAAATTCACATCATCTGCCATACTTCTATCTCTCAAAGTCATAGAAGTAAGTCGATTGAGAGCGACATATTTTAGAATGGTTCGTGGGAGTAATATCCATCTTTAAACATGTAAAAGTAACACATCTTATACAGAACACAAAATTGAATTTTCCAGCTGTCCCACTGAAAGGCTCACAACTGAGCTACTGATACATTAAAGTGAATAAATTATAGTCAATGTTGATCTGTCACACTACTTAAAGGCAGATGTAACCTGTTTGAGGTGGTTTAAAACATCACTGGTAATCACATACCAACGCAAGCAAGAAAAACATGTTTATCCCAATTAATTCGAACAGTACATGTACTCTTAGATCCGGGGTGATCAATCGTGGCATCCCCCTTAAATAATTTTGTGGCCCACAAGATTCTTTGCAACTGTACAAAATACGATTATTTTGTGCACTATTTTCTTAGTGTAGTGTTTTGTAATAAATATAAGTCTCATAATTGTTTCTACTTGGCACTTTGTTTCTGTTTTTATAGATACTTAAAAGTTGGCAATATTGCATTGCAGTGATACCCTCGAAACATCACGTTTGATTCCTGCAACTTGTTTTCAACTTACACCTGCAAATCGTTCTTGTCGAAAAAAAAAAAAACGAAATGTATCAAACATAAATCACGCTCAAGCTTATCGGACGAAAATCTCAACATCTATTATCATGATGTTGATAATGATTGAGATCGACTTGAAAAAACTAAGTGAAACAATTGAGAAACAAATATTTCATTCTTTAAATAAATTAGACATTATTTGATCATTGCATTGTAGTTATTGCGATACTTATGTTTGTATACATATATATATATAGGAAACATAATGAAAACAATAATAGTTTCTTTTCTATTTTAAGATATCCGACAACTCTTGCGACAACTTTTTTAAAAAAAATCGGAGATACGGGACTTTTTTTGTGATTTTTAGATCTATTTAGTACATTTTAAAGAAAATATGCTAAAAATAAGAAAAGAAAAAAAAATTATTATTACTAAAATGGGAAAAATTGGTAAAAATTTACAAAAAATTTCAGAAATGAGGCCCATTCTGTACAAAATATTTATGAACAAGTTTTCAATTTTGATGTGTTGCTTTGATTTTTATTTTTGAAATGACCTTCAGGATAAGAGATATTTTAATTTTTACAAACACTAGAGCACTCTATATCTTAGTTATTATATGAAATTGCTTAAAAAAACAGGGATTATATTCACATAAGGGACTGTAAATTTTGTAATAAAACAGTGATTGACAAATCTGAAGGTTAAAACACTTCTACTATTATACAAAACATACACACAAAAATTCATTTAATTATTTCCAAAACTTTTTTAGCCATCGCTGGCACCACAAGGGCATTTAAAAAAAAACACACACACATTTCGAATAAAACGCATTTTAAAATATGGCATCTTGCTTAAAGTAGTGGCATCTGCTTTTACTAAAACACTTGTAGTTTTTGTTCTAGTCAATGGAAAATAATAAACATGATATTTTTATTAAGCTAATAAGATGGCTAAAAAATAAAATCACGAAAAAAATTGCCAATCTTAAGCAAAATTCACAATTTTAGGGTAGTCAGATACCTTAAATTTTTACTCCAATAAAGGTTTCTAATGGCTCCAAATCTAATATACAGATATATTTTTTATATGCATCTCGCGGGATTATAATGTTTTCCCGAAGTAGCCCTCAAGATCATTTGGGTTGGCCACCCCTGTCTTAGATTCTGTGCTACTATGGGTCATTATTTCATGCTCGAATTCTATACAATCACCAAAAATGTTCTAATTTAAGAACTGGAGCATTTTCTTAAGTGAAGTAACAAGAAACTTTTGCAAATTCCTAGCAATCTTGCAAAGCGGAATTATTCTTTTTGATTCCGCGAACAATGCCATACATCACTGAACAAACAATGTTGCAATTCGCATTCTTCCGAATCAAGTAGCGGAAGCACTCTCCGTGATTTTCCTGGCATGCAAGAATATGACAGATTCTTCCAACCATTGTTTGCAACACTTCCTCCCTTTACTCAATGCATCCAGAGAGGAGACACTGAAAGTTGTTAAAATTAATGAGCGAAATAAAACTGTGCGAATCTTCCCGTTCAATATTTAAACTCGTCCGAGCGATAATTAACGCTCGAGTCCTTAGAGGGTAAAGGCATTTTAATGGAAAAGTAAAACGATTCGTCCTATGTTTCCGAATTTATTAAACTGTGCAATATCGAGATAGTATTGGCAATAGGTGCTTTCCATTATTTTACCTGCAAATAACTTTACCATTATCTTCTCGTCTGCAGATTGAATTCTTTCTCTCTTTTGTTAGGAATTCAATACGAATTTGAAGGAGCTAAAGATATATTAGATGTAAAGTGGGTAAACAATTTCAGAGAGCATTCTTTTTCAAAAAGTAACAATTAAAGTACTGAAATTCCGTGTTAAAACATTTTAAGCGAAATTTTAATTTAATACCGTGAAGTAGCGAATCATTTACTACGATTGTATCATAAAAGTAAATTTTCAGAGAATCTTAGAATTTTTTCTAATTTTTTAAAAATGCTAGATTGGAAACAATTCCATACTTATTAAAAATTTTCATTTCAAGTACAAAATTTATTACGTATTTCTTATGTCAATTTCTCAATCGTTACATATAAAATTCTATTTTAAAAATAGAAAGTTCACATGGGTCCAAAGGCTTAATTTATAATTTACAGCATTTTTACATTATTATTTTTTAAATGGCATACCATAAATTAATTTTTTTGGCTCTGTAGCTTTCTCTACCAAAGGATTCATTTCCTGTTACGGAACTGGTGACGTCTCGACGGTCACGTAGTTTTGAATGTGAAAGTATCCAAGACAGGACACTCCGAAGCTTTGATTTAAGGCAAGGTAACCTTTGACCTCCCCTCCTGACAAAGAGTTACCCGGCGCTGTTACCACCCAAATCCCCGTTATCAAAGTCCACAGTTCGAGGATTGACAAGGTCCAATGGCTGGATAGCAATACCGGCTACGTCCAAACAGAAGTGATTCTGCCTCGCGTGTTTCTTTTGTAGGCGTGACGTATTCCATCTTTACATAAACACCAAAAGAGAGGAAACCCAGAGCCGTTTTTAACCTCGTCGGCGCCCTAGGCACTTTAAATTGTTACGCCCCTTACAATTTCCAGAGCACCTCCCCCTCCTTCAGTTTTTACCTTGTCAGTTTTGGTTTGATATTGATTTTTCCTTTACTCAAACTCTTTCATTTGTTTTTGCCCTTCGGAGAGTAGTTCTATTATCCACCACTTTACACCCACCTTGTCCAGGACTGGTAAACCGACAGGCGTTAAGAAAGGTTAGTGTCATGTTTTTGCCATTCTAGTTTATTTTATATCTTACGAAATCATGGCCCCCACTCCTTTATAAATTAGTACAGTAAATTAATGAAATCGTTTTCAATTACAATATAGAGTACACATTATTGTATGAAATGTTTTCAACTTGTTTATTCTCGTCTTTTTCTTCGCTTATCGTTTTACTATATTTTACATTTAGACATCCTCATTCTTTGTGAAGTCACTGTCACGCTCGTTCAACAATGATTTTCTCCGAGGTTTAATCATTGCTAAATCGTTAATGACATCAATGCAATCAATATCCATTATAATATCATTTTGAGTACATGGCAACACCAAATTGTTAAGCATTTCTTTTTCTATAGTAGATCTCATTTCAGTCTGTACTCTCTTCAGGGCAGAAATGCTTCTCTCATGTTTCGTTAGGCGGTGGTAAATTCGCTGTAATTTTATTTTTTTTCCCTTTTATCACCCTCCGATTTTTTGCATCTCCAAATCTTTTGAGCCCTAAACATGGGCCTAGTGTATCTAAGCCGAAAAGCGGGCCTGGGGAAACTCAGATAATCTACGACGCTTCAGAGACTCTTCTACAGGCTTCTACACTCTACGATGCTCCAGCACACTCCAATGGACTCTTTCTTCGATTGACTTCCAGATTCGTTTGGACACTATCACACTTACAGTAATCTATCAAGTTTCCAGATAATGAGCATGTTAATGTCATCTGAACGCAGCCTTCCATAGAAATGACCCGGCCTTAACAACGACCTCAACAGTGCAGACGGAAAAAAAATTTATAACAGATGTTAATGTTTCGATGAAAATTGTTTTTCATCTTATATATAATTTAGAAATCTAACTTAAACACAGATTTTGAGATAAGGTTTATATTTTGTATTAGCAAAAGAAATGACTTAAAAGTCCTTTGTTCATGAGGAAAGGATTAAAAGAGTCAGTCATTCATGAGGTAAGATTAGTAATGTGTATGAAAAAAAAATATTTTCCAGTTCATTTCTGATAACTAACAAATAATTAAAACAACTTGTACTTATTTATATAATTATTTCCTTGTTTGCATTACTTTTATTAATTCTTTGATATTTTTTTAATTATCGTAAAAACACAAATAATAGACTAAAATCAAGCGTTATTTAGAAGTTGTATGAAGTATAAATAAAATTTCAGACCAAAAATAGCAATAACAAATTTCCGTAGTACTTGAGGAAATTAAATGGTTAATATTTTACATGGTACAATAGATGTTACTTCATCAGATTGAGTTTTGAAATTTCAATCACTTAACTCAGTTAAAGAGTAATTTATTTATTTAGTAACGGTAAAAATTTGCTTCATTAATAATGTTTTTAGAATTTTTATTCCAGCTAGTTTGCTGATCATTATCACTACTTAAGGTGACTCGGTACCCCGAAAATGACCGACCTATCGTTTTTTTTATTTATTTATTTAATCTTATTCTTTACATTATTATCTTTCGATTGATATATCATTTGTGCAAGACGGAAAGTTTGTGTTTTTCGAAACATTAGTGTATTCAAAATGCTACTCCTTCCAAAATTATTTACCAATCACTTCCATTTTTTTCCTATGTGTTGCATATAAAGCATGAGGGAAATAAGGGATCTATTTTGCTGTAAACTGTATGCTTTTTTTAAAAAAAATTAAAATGTAAGCGGTATTGGCTTTTTCATTGATTTTTAGCATGCATATCAACATTTTATTTTTTTTTTTCTCAAAAACGAATTAAGTTATTGTAAAATCGATCCCTAAAGTTGTTAAAAACATCCATAAGAATATTTCAAAAAAATTTCAGATAAAAAAAAAAATGAATAATTACAAAAGGAGTAGTATTTTAAAATTTTCTTCAAAAAATTTAACATCATATATAAAATGTTAAAATATGATTTTTAAATATATAAAGAAAGAAAGTGGCTCAAAGGGTACCAAGTCGCCTTAACATTACGATAAATTAACACAACAGGTTATTGATACGGAACCCCTATGGTGGAGTTTACTCCTTAACTTGGATGTCGCAAATACAGAAGTTTGTTCACACTTTATGGAAACGAGTTTGCAATTTATTTTCTCGTTAACATTTTGAGACAAAGCTTTGGCAACTTCAGAATATTTATCTGTTAATTTTTTTTTATTTTGATTGGAATATAAAACAAACGATTTATTTCAAAAATGGCTCCTAAAGACTAAATATGGCTCGAAGACTACGTAACTGCGCAATCCAAGGAAAATGTTCATATCAACAAATTACAAAGAGGATTAAAAAAAATTTCGGTTATAGCATTTAAAAAAAGACTTTTACAATATAATAAATTTTAAAGGGAAAGAAGCTTCTTGCTGAAAGTAAAAATGAAAACATGTTCACGTAACCTCATCTTAAGACTGTTCAAAATCAGGCAACTATGAAGAAAGTGAAGTCTTTGATCCTTAAAGAAAAACTGCCGACTCAATATTTCTCTTCATCGAAACTAGGAATGTCTTTCGGAACTGCAATTAAAATCATTCATAAGGATTTAAAATTAAAACAGATATTCAAATCTAAAGTTCGTCTTCTTTTTAAAAACATATTGCTGAAAAAAAAATCAAATTGTTGAAAAATATGTAAGAAATACCTAGCTGCTGAAAAAGGGAAATTTGTGGTAACACTCGATGCGGTATGGGTATATTTAAATGAATGTAGTAAAAAAAGATCAATTTTCTATTGCTCAACTGACGAGAATAACTTCCCCTTAGATTCCGAAAGGGATTCATGATAGTTGCAGAATTTTTAACAACCACAAATTAAAAATAAAAAGTCTCAAGTAAAGTCAAGTTTTATTCGTTCTACTATCAGGAGAACATTTTAGAACCAATTTTTGAATAAGAAATTCCAACTTTATAACTTTATATGGAAAAGACACAGATAAAATTGAACTTCATATGGACACGAAGCCTCTAGTAAGACGTCTAAATCAACTGCCGCTTATTTATCAAGGAATGAATCAGAAACAGAAATAAAGTGTATCCAATTTGATGAGAAAAAAAAAATATGTGTAAAATCACTCTATGCTTCTGCAATGGACCTTTGTGCTTTCGGTTATATAAAACGAGCCTTTGGAAAACGGCATCCAAGAACACTGGAACAGACTTTGGAAAAACGGTTAAAGCGGGATTGGGGTAAACTTTCCATGATAGTACTTAGAAAAAGTTTATTTTCATTAAAGATTCAAGCTAAAGCTATTGTCAAGAATCATGGCAATCAAATAGAAGTAAACTGTCACAAAAAATACGGTTTATTGAGAAAAATTAACTATCAAAATCGTTTCCATAAAGTGCGAGTGACCTTCTGTAATTTTCCTGGCACAAAATTTTCAGTTTTAATAAATTATCAATCCATAACATTAACGAGGAATTGTTTTTTGTTCTTTTCATCTTTTCAATTCTAACAAGTGCAAACTTGTGTTATTCCATAGAACTGGCTTCTAATTTTTTTTTTTTCTCAAATGAGCTAGAAAAATGGGAATTGGGTAATTTCAAAGATTTGATAATTAAGCATTAAAAAGCATTGTATAACTAGGAATTAAGTGAAATAAGAAACTGACTTAAATTAACTGCATTTTAACTAATATACATTTTTTATTTATTAATCTGGGATCCGGCGTGTGAGGCGCAGAATTTCCACAGGCTTACGAAAATCTTTAATTCTGGGAGAACTGTCTATTTTTTACCAATGACCTCTTCATTATCCTCCTATATGACAGTTTTCAAAGGGAACTAAAATGTATTTGTCGCATTTTTCCTTTTGGGGGGGGAGTGGAAAACGATTTTTACAATCTTAAGGTACTTGGGATGATTGAATTCACCACGCAATCACTTTTGTTCCAAAATATTTTCTATGAACAGGCTACGCTTTTCCCTTGTGAACGACTTTGTGGTTTTGATAGCTGTGTCGTACGACTCATTATTGTTTATAAATGTAAATGAATGTATATATAAAAAAAAGGAAGAGGTCAACCATGTGTGTGATCTCTGTTGGATAAAGTTAAAACTAATCAATAAAGGGAAAAATATGATAAAATAATCGATATTAATCATAACAGCGAAAGTGAATTTCAGAAAAGCAATGAACATGTGACGTTTGAGTTAAAAGAAAAAGTTTCAAAGAACTCAACCAAGAAATATATGAAGCCAAAAGTGTTCCACAAGACAATGCACCCTGTCAAAAAGGCATAAGCAAGAAAAAGTTCAACACGATATTTGTTGATCTTAAAAATACAAAAAAACTATAATAACTTCAACAAAATATGAAATTTTGCCGGAAAATACCATTCCTTTGATGTTAGCAAAAAGTGTCTGTGATTTGTGTCCTTTATTAAAGTCCCGCAAATTTGAAACATTTTAGATCAGTTTATTCGATTTTTTTCTCAAATTATTAAAGAAAAATTGAAAAGTCTTTAAAATTAGTTAAGTATACTTTCTCTTAATTAAATTAATCACTGGAATTAAGATTTTTATCGTGTACAATAAATATAATTATAAAAAAGGATTGGGGTGACTCTGTCACCCCACGCGACCATTAATGTTAGTACGGAGTGCGCGCCTCTTCCCCGATTAAATATATTTCTGGATTTAAACTAAATCTTTATTATATTCTAAGATATAAAGCTTCACTAAAAGAGTAGTTAGTAGTTTAATAGAGCTAAGTTCCATCTAGAAACAATCGCAGTCATTACCCTAATAGTAGTTTTTCCATTAGTCGGGGAATTCACAATAGAAGAAGATAAAGTAGATTTGTTTCTAGGTAGTTATTTACATTGCACAAATGATCACAGTTTCTAAGAATTGTTTCCTTACTTTAAAGAAACATTTACTTTGTTTCCTAATCCTTTTTTAGATTTAAAAGTTACTTCGTAGTCGAATATCATTCACAGTCACTTCTTCCCTTGAAATAGTTAATTAATCATGGTTAGATAAATTATGAAATCAGACATGGTGTATCACAGACTTATCCCATTCACAACGACTAGAGCAGCCCTTCTCAAATATTCAATATTTGCGACCAAATATTCGATCTAAATTTTTTTCGCCCCCCCCCCCCTCTATACAATAGCAATGTATTAAACTCCATAATACTACACTTTAACGCATTAAAGCTACAATAGGACTTTAACCTCAAAAGTGCTACTGGCGCATATAAACGTCTCGCCTATCCAAAGCATCAATTGCCCTAGACGTATATATGCGTTTTATCGAAGTATGATCTTTTCTGTGCAATGCTATCCATAAAATTATTCCGATGGCTTTGGAACGCAATAAAAGGGCTTGACAGTGTTTGCGAAGGATTTGCACTTTTAAGAGGATTTCCTTTTTTTACCTTTTCTTCCATCCCCTTAATACATCACATAAGCGTTCCTGTATAAACGGTGGCATTGGGGAGCGAATTACGTAACTTTTAATCAGCAGTTAAGCAATTAATTATAAACAGTACTAATTATTAAGATAAGGGCTAATTTTTGTATACAATTTTACATATGACAAGCCTGGTCAACGGTAATTAATAGTGTTCTTAACTTAGCATTGGTAAATTTATTATAAAATACATTGTGCTGTACGGATACATTTATAAGTGTATTATATCAGAGCAAATGTGTATTTTATTTTTTATTATGTTAGAATGTTTTTGTTCCTTTACTTTCAGTAAATTAATAGTTTTCTAAAATATTTGTTTGTTTTGGGCTTTACAATATTCTCGTGCCCCTTTACAGAGTAATCACGCTTCCCTGGGGGGGGGGGGGCACTCTAGTTTGAGAAACGATAGACCAGAGGGATCATTTTTCTCAATTTTAAAACTGGTAATTGTCGTATTTAATTATGGATTTTTTATACAAAATGTCAAAATAGGTCGTATACCAAACGCAATTACATATACAGGAGCGTTTAGGGGAAAAAATTACCATATCAATTGTCTAAAATAATAAAACATTTGTGGGCTATACTTTGTTATTATTTCACAGCTTATTGTGTTCTATAATAATATAGAACTGTGCTTTGTTCTGTTTTATATTATTCGGTATAATTTCATACAGTAATAAAATGCATTCTAGTAAATGAAAACAAATGCCTAATAAAATTACACATAATCCATGCACATCCAAATTGAATTTGCACATTGATCCAAAAAACAGCGCATTGTTTCTTTTATAACAAATTTTATTTGTTATACTTCGAAACAAATTAAAATATATAGTTATATATTAATATTCACTCTTCGCAACTTTATGGTTCTGTAAGAGTTAGGAATGCTATGTTGTACTATACTCTAAGCGTTGCTTTAATGAAAGTCAATCTTTTTCGTATATAAAAAAATCTACAATAAAAGAATTTGATCTGAGAAACACTTTAACGAAATTCAAAATACGATATATTCGTATTGTCAAATGCATGCAATACATTTATAAATGTTAAACATAATATATAGCACATGTACACATAAAAGAGCAAATCCTGTAATAAATATAGAGGAAACGTTATAGCAAAACATAAATGTTATAAAGAAATATAATAGCAAATGCTACAACGAAAAATAAAAGCAAATTCTATGACAAAAAAAATGGAAGAAACTTCTATAGCGAAATATAAGAACAAATACTGTAACAAAATTATTATAAAATGCTACAGCAAATGATAAAGCAAAAAATGATGCATCACTTGTATTGTATCTTATTTAAGGTATCCGCGTGACTACCCTAAAATTATGCTTTTTTTTAAAAAATCGACAAGTTTTTCTATGATTTTATTTTATAGGCGGTCTTATTAGCTTTACAAAAATGCCAAGTGTTTTTATTTTCTATTCACTAGAACAAAAACTACAAGTGTTTTAATAAACGCAGATGCAATAACTTTACATAAGATGTCAAACTTTAAAATACGTTTTACTCGAAATGTGTTTTTTTTTTCGAATAACCCAAACGGGGTTAGCGATTGCTCAAAAAATTTTTTTAAATAATTTTCTGAAATTTATTGTGTATGTTCTGTATAACAGTAGAAGTGTTTCAAATTTCAGATTTATCAATCACTGTGTTGGGTCAACTTCAACACTTAAGCAGTTGACTCCAGAGTCTCTAGCACAATAACCAATTTTATGGTGCAAACACTGTCCATATTTATGGTTATCTTTTAGTCGATAGCTTAATTACTCCTTCATTATTCTCATGACACAATCACGACACAGTTTCAAGTGGACTCGCATTATTTTTTTCTCACAACACTTTTTACATTCATATCAGAATTACTGGGCATGCGCAGTTGGGCTGGCGCAAACACAGTTCACATATTCTTATTTGAAGACACAACAATTCACTCCTACTTCTCTTAATTATACAGATGGCGTTTCTCACGCCGAGAACTGACACACTGTTTTATTACAAAATGTACGGTCCTTTATGTGAATATAATCACTTTTTTTTTAATCAATTTCATATAACAACTGAGATAAAGTGCTCTAGTTTTTGTAAAAAATAAAATATTTCTTATCCTGAAGGTCAATTCAAAAAGGAATAGTAAAGTAATACATCAAAATTGAAAAAATGAGAATTTGTTCATTTACTATTTGTATAGCGAGAATCCCGTTTATGTAATTTTTTTTTTTCCTTTTGTCAATTTTACCCGTTTTTTTCCCCATTTAATTTAGCAATAATAATTTATTTTTCTCTTCTTAATTTGAGCATTTTTTTTTCTTAAAATGTATTAAATAAATCTAAAAACCAGAAAAAAGTCTCCATATCTCCATTTTTTTAAAAAGAAAAGTAGTCTCAAGAGAAGTCGGATATCTTAACAATTACAAATGGAAAACAAACTCTTTTCCTATTTATTTACTTATTAGTTGAGTCTTAATTCAAATTGTTGTATAAAAGATGTCAACACCCTACTCAATGATTTAAATTCTAGGTTTGATAACGATCTTTTCACCTCACAACTGGTGTCTCAATTTTCCTAAATTCCCAACCCTATTATACCTTCTAGGAACAGTTTTATTTCTGTAAGATAAAATTGCCATGCGAACCATATGGTCATGGTCACGAACTAATGTCTAACGTTGTCGAATCACGAATTTAAGAGCTGGTACCATAAGAGATCTAGTCGTGTAGAAAGGCTGATGAACATCAAAGCTGTCAGGTTCAAGTGGTGTGGATGTGTGGAGCTTGAGATTTCAGCTTAAGTCTCATCCTCGTCACTTGAGTGAAAGTAAAAGTTCAATTAACTTCACACTTTAAGGAAACACGAGAGCTACTGGTGATGGACCTCGTAATTTTGAGTCTCGGTCAAGTGAAAAGGTTGACACCAGAGCTGGAAACTCCTCCCCAAACTAACCCATCACGCCAACATAAGGAATTTGCGCTAGACATATTTGACATACATCAGCCCCTTCTACACGGTGGGTTTTCTGTGGTACCAGGACTGGAAACCCTGACACGCCAGCCACGAGTTCGTGACCATATTCTTCAGGCTACAACGGCCACCATCCTCGTCTTTTAATCAAGGTTCAAAGTCATGTTCTCTGTTGCCAATAAATCTCACGTCCCTTTAGAATGCAAAGTTAATAAAAAAAATTCAAATCTTTAAGATAATGAAACCAGAATTTTTATACCAATAACTCAATCTTAATATCACAATTTATACATTATGCAGCATCATAGCTCTTACTATATCTACTGAAACACTTAACTAATCTTAACTTGTTAAAATTTTGTTTCTTTATATTGTTACGAAGTTCAGGGTTCGAGGATTTTATGTAAATCAGTCGTAAAGGACAAGAGAGTTCTTCGGGAGCGATGGAAATTTGTTATCAAAAAACAATCCTTGAATTGCAGCTGCTATATTAGCAGAATAAACCTCAGAAGGCCTTCACACCTTCCACGGCGTTCAGACTCAATTATCAGTGACTAAAATGCAAGTATGTTACCGATTATTCACAAGCACTCGCTTGTTGTACTCAACAGCCGAAGTAATAACAAATCGCTGATCAACTCTTCATTGTCGAATAAATACTATTTTTCTCCATGGTCAAAAGAAGACTAACTCACTTTCGGCAAGCAACTTCCTATTTATAGTCCCTACGGATCTTTCGAGAAATATTCGCTTACGTCATAGAAAGTGATATTAGTATATTTCTCCAGTAATCCCATGAAGCATGCATATGGTCGCGAACTCACCAAAAATAATGCCAATTTGGCACTATCGCCAAGATTTCGCCAAGTGTTTATTAAATTGCCATTATAATGTAGGAAGCGGAATTTCTTGCGAATATTATAATTTTAACATAAAATAATACAACAGAAAATAACGTTTTTTTTTCTAATGGGGCTGCGTATTGGTATTTAACCTTTGCAGACCTAGTACTTTCTCCAGGAGCTGGTATCACTTTTTAGCGTGACACCATATAAGCGATACCAATTATCTCATGTATTTTGATGCCCAGTTTCCTTCCCAGAGGGAGGCACCAAAGCTCTGACGATGTGAACCTGCACCAGGATTTCATTTTACCGAGAGCACCCAAGCCTAACATGCGCCCTAGAGATCTTTTACATGCCGTATAATCATACGACATGGTCTCTGTTGATTTTTTGCATCATGAAAATCCACTGACTTGGGACGGGGTTGAACCTGCAACCTTCGGTGCAGAAAGATAGCGACAAACCAACCACGTAAAGCTGGAACGTAACCAGCCGGTTAGAACGTAATATAAACATATTATCCATCCAGGTATAAATTATTTACACTATTTAAACATTCATTACACAAAATTTGTAAGAAATATATAAATTTGAACCGAAAAAAAAAAGAATTACACTAAAATTATCAAAAAAAAAAAAAAAAAAAGGTTTTTTTTAATATCTAAAGAATATTTTAAATGACTCTAAAATAAATCATACAGCCACTTATGGATATTAGTTATGTCATAAATAAGCAGCTGAAAGTTACAATATTATTTAAAGTTTAACTTTAAACAGAATTTATTGCTAACCATTTATTTCTCAAAAAATCAACAAGGAAATATTGCCACGCCAGTGGTTCTATCAGCACTCATGCACGCCTTAAAAGCAAGACTTAAAATCTGATTTATTTCCTTTTCAATCTTGTTTCCACATTCGAATTCAGCCTTTCTTTTTTTTACTTCTATAAATTAGAACCTTTAAAAGAACGAGAAGAAAAAAAACACTAAAAATAGTTCTAGAAAATTCTACTATCTTTTTAACTCGAAGGAATTTTCACTATCACTAAAGCAGAAGTTTTCTCATCCGTAAACTACGAGAAGAAACTGTTATGAAATAGAAAGGGAACGTTTTTCCTGGCTAGAAAATGCACAAGTGCTCCAAGCTGACAGAACTTACATTAGAAAATTGGACTTTGGTTACTTTTTTTTTTCTTTCACTCCTCACTACAATGGAAAAGTTTTGCGTTTCTTTTTCCACGACTATTTTTAGCTTTTTATTCAGAATCTTTCCAAGTAGCCCGCGGGCATAAAAGATCGAAGCAAGTACTGATAATAATAAAAAAAAGATTCGGGAAAAACCCCTCAAACACAACGGTAAAAGATGTAATAAAAGAAATAAAACTCTACATTTTGTCGGAAAAAATATTTTACTGATTTGTCTGTGCTGTAGGAATATAGTTCTTTTTTTTACTATTATTATATTCTGTGATGTATTGAGTTTAATGTATTTTAGCTTTAGTAGAAATATCTACTGGAATAATTTTTTTTTTCAAAAAGAAAGTTAGATAAAGAATAAAATTCTTCTAATTATTGCTCAGCCCCTAAGAAAAAAGAGTCATCAATCAAAACCCTAATCATTAGCTTCTCGTTATAGAAAATATATCAACACTAATTAATAACCATAAAAAATGTTATTTTTTAATAAATATCATTTAGAAGTCTTCATAATCCAACAACCTCTCTTCCTTTACGAATATGTATACATTTTAATTTCATAAAGTGTACTTTCCTTTGTAAAAAGTATTAAGAAAAAGACGGAATAATGGAATGAAAGATATATATATATCGACATGTTGTAGAAAAAAAAATTATTAAATTTTCTGCATTATATTTATATGTATATATACTCACATAATTATTTGGTAAAAAAAAAAGAAAGAATTTAAGCATTACATTAAGAAAGATTAAACCTATTAATCAAAAACATCATTAACTTCTCGTTATTAGGGGAAAAAACCAATAATTGATTTTATTTCCAAACCTTTTTGTATTACATACCAGAAAATGCACAAATATAGAGAAATGAAAATACTGCAATAGAAATGAAATATTTTAACTACAATTACAAATGTCACTGTTTACTTTATGTGAAAAAAAGAGATTAACTAAAACAATTATTCCCTGCAAATATTTTTCTTTCTAAGTTGGCTGAGAATTTTTAATTACTTTTTCAGACCTAGTATACATTCCCCGGGAGCTGGTATCTGTTTTTAGCATGGCACCATATAGGTGGATATTCATTGCCATAATGTAATTTTGACACCCAGTTTCCTCTCCAGAGGGAGGCACCTAAGCTCTGACGATGTGAAACAGGAATATGATTTTGCTCAGCGCACTCAAGACAAACAGACACTCTTGGAGTCTTTAACCGGCCTTCACAATCATACGAAATGGACGTGTCCATTTTTTGTATCATGAAAACCCACCAGCTTCGACGGGAATCAAACTTGCAAACTTGGGCGTACATGGCCAGTGTCAAACCAACTGCGCCGCCTAGTTGGTTATTTCAGCAAATATATTTATAAAAGAAATATTTTTTTATAGCAAATATTAAATTGTACATGAATTTTCAAAGTTTAGTTCCATTACAGAAATAAACTCTACTAATTATAACTGAAAATCCATAATTTTAAACATATAGACAAATACTTTAGCAAGCGACATAAAATAGAAATCCTGAGAAATTCTTGTTTTACTGTAAAATCTGGCGTATAACACGCACTTTTAATACAAAAACATAAGATCGAAATTTATGGGTGCGCGTTATATGCCGGGTATAAAAATGATAGCTTTAAAAATAACAAAAGAGACGTGCAAAAAAAAAAATTTTTTTTTACCTCTACACATATCGAAATACTGTTTATTTAAAAGAAACGACTTGCCTTATGTACAAAATAGTTGTAGGACAAGAAGTATATTATTTTTTCAAAAGTCTGTAATAATATCTCGGATAAATGGTTTCAAAACATTAAAACATTGTATTCGTACATTTTAGATTTCTTCGTAAAAAAGGGGGTGTGCGTTATACGATGAATATACATAAACATTAAAAAAAATCAGCTTGAAAGTATAGGTTCGCGTTATACGCCGGATTTTAAGGTATATAATTATCTTTCTTAAATTTATGATAGATTACTTATTTATTGAAGTCACAGTAAGAAGCTACCCGAGAGGTATTGGCAACAGACCTCCCAATATTGAACTGTAATCGAGAGAAATGCGACATCTTAGCTGTTATCCCACTCTCCAAATTACCACACCTCGTTAATGAAAGAAATGTGAGCCTAGATAGGTTTAATATGCGTCAGCCCTTCTTAACGGTAATCTTTAGTTGCATCCTTTAGTTCGAACTTATGACTCAATAGAAAGAATGCCGATCATGACAATGACCATAATTACCGTGTCTACCTACCGATTTGAGAATATTTATGTTGAAGATTAATATTTACTTAAGCAAATTAAAATTTAAATTAGAAAATATTTTTTTATTAACATCCTTTTTCCATTATGCATTTTAAATTATGTTAAAACAATGCTTGTTTTAAGAACTGAAAAGTTACTTTTATGTATGCCTCATCAAAAAATAGGACTATTTTAATTTAATGTATGCTATATTTTATTAATATAATAATTAAAGTTCCTAAATAACATTTTTAATAAAGTGAATGCTGCCCAGCCAGTATGGTGGACAGGACCCTCGGCTTGTAACCGAGTGGGTTCGAATCCCGAGTAAGGTATGATTGTACCTTCGAGAAAAAGTCGGACTTTATACCCTGTAATGGATTCCCGTCTTGAATGGAAAGTAGCACACCCCTTCTGTTATATGCTGGGATCATCATGTGTAATAAATTTGTATTGTATGTTTCTGTTCTTCCATTTGTATTTTCCCAGTATAAAAACACAAGACAACAACAACAATAAACTGAATTGAAATAAACGTTTCTCTAATATCTGTCACGTAATTTAACAATCTGTTCAAGAGTTTACATTTGTTTTATGCCATATTGTAACAAAATGTCCTGTTAGTTACACTATAGCATAAAAAACTATGCCCTGATTTTACATATAGTATACAAAATGCATCAAATGTTTGTTTTCTATAAATTTTTATCGCATAAATATATCAAAATAGTTTGTAAGCTGAAAGCGAAACATAACTAAAATATGATTAGAGAGCTGTCGCTGATGAGAAAACTCCCGAAATAAATTAATCTAGTTTTATAATATAATGTAGTTTGATTTCGGAGATCTAATAACTACTTTAATGAGAGTACGGGTCCCAGATTTGTAACATCACAATGTCTCTTGTTCGTAATCATATTTCCTTCATTATCCTCGCATGTTTCTAAGAAAAAAAGAGATGATAAAAAAATAATATATATTTAATTGTAATAATTATTAAATTATTTCAAGCTTTATTATTTACTTACGCACCGATTTAAATAATATCTATGTTCACATGAAAAATTAATTTGATTTCTATTAATAAAAAAAAAAAAAAAAAAAATTCCCGGATTTTTCGTTCCGGTGGTGACAGAAGAAATATAAAAATCCTGTCTATAAAACTGTTTCCTATCACCATTAGGCATATTCACTGAACTATTCATAATAAAACTATAGCGTTTTGAGTAAAGGAACGCTAACGAATGAAAGCATGAAATGATTTTTAATTTGTAATGAGTTTCTTACAGCACCAAGTTACTCATAATCGCGAAACTGAATTAAAAATTCAAATTTATTAACACTGTAGCCAATACCTTGTTTATTAGATGTAATGTGAGTTTAAAAATAATTTTGAAATGATTTGCCCGAATGGATACCAATATGACACAAGCCAAAGAAACGTTTCGTTGCAAATATTATTCTGTCATCAAAAGTCCATTTTCTAAAGATGTTTGAAATTACTTTATACTTGGTAGAATATTCACAATTTAAAAATGAAAAAAAAGAAAAACCTTTCAGCAGAATAAATTATTACAAAATCTTAATAAGAAGTTATTTTTATTTCACTTACCCACAACTCATAACATCTGAACTTGAGATGTCCTTCATGCTTAAGGTATCCGAATACGTTCGGAACCATGATTTTAAAAAAGCGCATAAATGGATAATTTTCATGGTATTTAGTGTCACTTAGAATAGAATACATGTATAAAAAATTGTTTTAAGGACATTTTGACAAAAAAATTTATTTAAATACAATATTTTGGCAAAAAATTAACTAAGAATAACCTTTTTTCCAAATCTCCTTTTGTAAAAAATGCTTCTATTGTATTAATATTTTGCATGTATTCAGCTCAAACCTCTGTACAGAGGCTCAACTAGAATTTTTGAAACGCATAACTTGGAAGTCAGTTTATCCATGTTTTACGAAAAAAGAAGGGAGAAATTTTAAGAAAATACGCTGATAATTATTTCAAATGGTTGTAACTGAAAATAATTTGAATTTTTCAAAAATCATAGTTGAGCCTCTGTACAGAGGACTGAGCTATATACAGGAAATTTTTTAGAATCACGGTTCCGAACGTAGTCGAATACCTTAATGGAATGATAAATTGATTATCAAAAGCATTGTGCAGTACTGATATATTTATAAGTATATTTAATCAGTGTAAATGTGTATGTTTAACTTTTATTATGTCAGAATGTATTTTAATTTGCTTTCTATCAGTAAATTAATACTTATTTTAAATCTTTTGTTTTCAACTTTTCAATATGCTCGCGCCCCTCAAATAGGGATATAACTCCCACTAAAACCCAATAATTTGAGAAACGCTGAGGGTTAGTTCTATTTTATCAATATGTTGTAAGCAGCATAAAAATAGCCTTCAAGTCTTCATCTCCGCATTTTATGATAAAAATTGTAATATTCCCAAGCAACGCCGTACCTTACACTGTAATGGCGTTTCACTGGAAACTTGGTGGAATACTGGCGATACAGCCAAGTTGGCATCATTTTTGGCAACCATATGGATGCTTCTGGAAAATACTGGAGAAATCTGAAACGTCACAACCAAAGACTTAAGTGGATATTTCGAGAAAGCACTGGAAGATAAAGAGGACTGACTCCCTAGGCAAATTGTTCCAGGCATTCCGCTTCAGTTAAATTCACTTTTAACGATCTATTTTTACTAACTATATCTTATGTATCGATAAATTTACTATAACATCACAAAAAACTTTATATAGAGAGAGACAAAAATAAAAATAAATATTTTTACAACGTTAAATGTACTACAGATAGGACACAAGACCATTACAAGGAATAGTTGTGGTTTATAAGAGTACCTTCCAGAAAGAGTTGACATCAACTTTCTATAGATTTTCCAAATGACATCATAAACAGATAAATTCTTTCTGACAGAAAAAAAATTCCTCAGATTAGCTCAATAAAAACCCCTTTAATTCGTAATGACCATCTTTTCACAATCCCTCTTCTCATAATCTCTAAGTTTCAGAATGGGGAGGCTCAGCCCTAAGAATTTAAACTTTCATTGTCCTTTCTAAGCATACCCCTTTTGTGGCGAATTCTAAAAGCTAAACTTGGAGAAACGAACCGTACGAGGAAGACTTTTTCTTCTTTTAAAGAAGAAAGAGTCTTAGTATTCTCTTGCAACAAAGAAAAGCAGATTATAATAACGAAAAAATTGGTTAATCCTAAAGAAAACATTACTCCGGGTTGGACAAAGAGAAGCTGATAAAACCTCCTTAGATCTGGGGAAATAAAAAGGAGGGGTTCTTTTTTTTATGAAGGAATTTAGTGTTTCTAAGAAGTAACTGCTTATGTAACCTTTTTGTTTCTTATTATAGTGTCTTGTTGGAGTAAACAAGATTTTCGTCTGTGTGTTTAGTGTAAAGCAAATTAGTTTTACAGTTATGTTTTTCACAAACATAAAGAACTTTGTTTAGATTGTGATGGCAGTGACTCGTGATCATATAGTTTGTCTCTTTTGTTATGAAAATTTTAATGTTTTAGTTAAAAACAAACATTAAAACACGTAAAGTAACACGTAAGCCATATCTAAATATTAGAGCTTAGATTTTTATTTAGAAAAGTACCAGTGCCTTCAAAATTATCCTTTCCTTTTCTTTAAAAAAAAAGTTGATATTTAGGGAATTGACATCATAATATGCCGGGTGATCTAGTGTCTTTTTTTTCTAACTTCCATACCATACAAAATAAATATTTCTTAGGCTATTTAAAACTTATGATACGAGGTAGAATTCAAAAAATTCTGGACTGAGTCAATAACTTAATAAATATTACTAATTAAAATGCTGAAACGCATCCTCCTTTGAAGTAAGACCCTTG
The DNA here is from genome assembly GCA_019973955.1 of Trichonephila inaurata madagascariensis. Lineage (NCBI taxonomy): Eukaryota > Metazoa > Arthropoda > Arachnida > Araneae > Nephilidae > Trichonephila > Trichonephila inaurata. The sequence goes on along the minus strand of BMAV01012944.1, from coordinate 95,884 downwards.
GGCAATAACGCACTTATTCCATCTCTTGTAAAGGTCATCGAAAGACTTCTGAAATCCATTTTTAGCCATGTCCTTTGATTCAGCCTGTAATGTTCTTTTTAGATTCATCCGCAGATTGGAATCGACGACCCTGAAAGCGACCTGCAAATTCTGGAAATATTCTGAAGTCACTGGAGGCTAACTCAAGAGAGTAAGGAGGAAATGTCAAGAGATTTGTTTTCATTTTCACCCCGTCGTTGTTTAAAGCCAGTTCTTACGTACCGACGCCGAAACTTTTCCAATGTTTTCAGCGGTGTGAGAATTCTACGTACGTGTGTAGAGCGTACCACGTCTTTAAAACTTCCCAGCCTTCCTTGAAACGTCAATGCCACTCAAAAGCTTACTTTTGCGATAATGTATCATTGCTGTGCATACGCCTCAATATTTCATCAGTCTCCGTCACTTCTTTCAATCGCCAATTACTAAATCCATCCGTTTATAAAATACAATGCTGGAGAAAGCCCCAGAACACTTGATTTAGAAAAAATCACTTTTAGGAATGGGGTAGAACGCAGTAACACTAAAAAGTTATCATAGTCCCTCTACTGCAAAAATTTTTCACTTTGTGACAGTGCTTCTCAAACTTTCAGCATTTGTGACCCAATATTCAATTAGAATTTCCATAGCGCACCCGTTCCATACAATAACAAAGTTTTGAATTCAATAATACTACACTTTGATGCTAAAGTTACAATACGATTTTAACCTGTTAAGTGTCATTGGCGTATCTATACGTCTCGCACAGTTAAAACGTTAATTATCCCGGACATATATATACGTCGTTCCAAAGTACGATCTATTCATAAAATATAGTTATTCAAAAAATTAGTTATCATAAAATATAGCTATACATAAAATAATCATAAGTATAGCTATTCATAAAATTATTCCGAAGGCTTTGGAATGCAATAAAAAGATTTTGACAGTCTTTGCGAAGGATTTATTTATTTCAGAGTATTTGCTTATTTTTATTGCTTTTCTTCTCCACCCACCTTCCCAATACATTCATTACGTACGCACGCCTACGTGGCATTGGAGAGCGAATACCGTAACTTTTAATTGGCAGTGAAAGAATTAATTGTAAACAGTACAAATTATTAAGGTAATTGGTGATTTTTTAACATAATTTTATATATAAAGAGCCCATCGGGTCACTGGTGATTATTAAACTTGTTCTTAACTTAGTATTGTTGTATTAATTATAAAATACATTGTACAATACTGATACATTTATAAATGTGTTATATCAGTGTAAATGTGTATTTTATTTTTTATTATGTCAGAAAGTTTTTTTTTGTTTACTTTCAGTAAATTAATAATTTTTTAAATAATCTTTTGTTTCCGACTTTTCAATATGCTCCCACCCCCCTCTTAAAGTTATCACGCCCCCCTAGGGGGCGCACCCCACAGTTTGAGAAACGCTGCGTTATAGGCTCTTACCGGGAATTTTTGAATCCTACTTCATATAATGTTTCTTGAAATGCAGGGGTGCACAATTCAAATTTGTGAGAGGCCAATTAGGAAATGCTGAAATTGATGATAGCTGGACTTTAAAAATATAATAAAATATTTTTAACCCCTTAAATGCCACCGGCGTATATATCTGTCTTGCTCAACCAGTTCGTTAAGTTTCCCGGACGTATACGTGTGCCTTACCGAAATACAATACTTTCTGTGTGCTGCTTTCAGGAAAACTATCCGGAAGACTTTGGAATGCAATAAAATTACCGCGATGGTGTTTGCGAAGAAATTACTTATTTCAAAGAAAAATTCGCATACTTGTGCAATTTCCTTCCCCATCCCTCAATATACATTATATGCGCGCCTATGTGAAATATGAATGCACTGAGGAGCGAATGATGTTATTTTTAACCCGCAGGGGTTAAATAAGGTGTAGTTGCATTGCAGGTACGTCTGGTCATTACCAATCCCCACGGGTTGTATGTTTTGCACCCTTCCTTAACGAAAGAAAACCTGAAACGTCAATTACACGCATCGCAATCGACTTGTAAAGACTAAGTGAAAAAGTTGAGAAACAAATACCTCACTAATTAAATAAATGAAACATTATTTGATCATTACATTATTTTTATATATTATCTATGTTTATATACAAGAAAAATGAGCAAAATAATAATAGCTCAATCTGTTTTAAATTTTCACTCCAATAAATATCTTTTATGGGTCCAAATCTGGTATGAAGATATATATTTTTATATGCGGCAAAAGATATTATAATGTTTTTTTTCCGAAATGGCCCGCAAAGTCATTTGTCTTAGAATCCCTGTCACCCCAAGATCACCCCTGTCTTAGAACAAAATATAATTTGATTTTTTTGCATGTATATTACATGCAATAAATCATTCTTTTTGTCTAACTAATTTGTAGTTACATGTATAATAATGCACTTTATTTTCAATTTAATGTGTAATCTTTCTAAGATTTTCAAAATTTTTTTTTTCATTTTTAATACCCTTTTTCTACCTTTCCCATAAGTTTTAAACTAAAACAATCAATTTGTTCGCATTTTCGGCGATCTTTTGGTATTTACTTTCAGACGCTCAAGCTTTAAGCCGTAGCACACTTTTCTTTGAAAAAAACATAGGAAATTATTTTTCCCCCTTTATTTAGAAAGTTGTGTAGTTGAATATTACTCACCCATCCAATTTACTCTAAAGTTAAGAGAAACTTCACTCAATTTTAAAAATCTCGTAAGTGAAGCAAAACTATTTTGTTTTGATTATTGGCAACAGCAAACTATGCCAATGAAAGTTCTAAATTTCTCAAATGAAAATTCAAGACTGTCGTGAATACAGGTCCAAATTTATCACAACATTTTTCAAACCACTATTTTCTTAAGCCAAAATTGCCTTACCAACCATCGACCCAAACTCTATAACTATTTATCCCAACTATTCTTTCATTACTTTCAGCTTACGACGTCAACACTTCAGAAAAAAATTCCTCTAAAAGCAATTTTCCGTAACCCAGTTTCTTGCCTTAGAAGACAGTGTTATTCAAATTCTCCTTTGCGCCAACATTTTTATTCCATTCACTAATGACGGTGGGTTTATTTTCACACTTGAGTTGGGGAACAAAATATGAATTTGCATTTTCTCCAATCTTTGGCGGAAGGTATTTTAAATTATTTCTTACAAACTTTGGATGATTGGATGATAAACAGTTTGTTAGAAAAGAATGGCTAGAGGTGTGTGGAGTTTGCCTAAATACTTTCTTTTGTAGTCGAGCATTCTTGCTAGTGGAAGCTAGTTTTGTGAAATCAAGGTTGAAGGAAAAAATATAATTACTACAAAATAAAAACAGTGCATGCAGCGTTTGCTTATGAAAACGTTGTTAACAAAAAACTCATTCATACGTAGCAAAAAGTAGCAAATTAGTCCATGGATCATGTGATTACTTTATTAAAATATCTTCATTATTCTTAAATGTTTTTTTTTAATGAAGAACATTCCCTGGAGTATGAAGCATTTTCAAGAACTTTAATTAACTGGACTAGTTAAAAGTAAGAATCGATTTACGAGGTGTATCCGGAAAATAAGTGCCGTTTCATTCTACCACAACTAAAGTGGTAGTTGTTGCACGCTTGAATTCCACACGCTGGGAGAATGGTGGGAAAAAGTAAACAATTTTTATGAAAAACTCTGGGGCGAGCATTGTAGGACGAAGAGAATCTTTCCACCGTGTTGGTAGGAGTAAAACCGCTACCAACAGTAGACCTTTAGTGTGAAGGAAGGAAGAATTCGATCTGAGTACCTTCAGTTGCGTACGCAAGTACTTTATCAACCACGCCAAAACGATCGTCTTCGCGTGATGTTTGGTACTAGTTTATATAGATATCACACCGCCACATACCCCCTTGCCAGTGATTCGGCGAATAGGTGAACGAACAATACCACATTCGTGGTGAGCATGTTAGCAGTTGCGTCACTTGCTGCGTTGCATCATTTTGTGGGTTGCGTCATTCGTACGTGACTGCTTGAGAATTGCGTCATTTGTGTCGGACGGCTTTGAGAAGTAATGGATTATTTGCGTCAATGTTTGACGGCTTGGATGATTTTGCGGTGGATAGATGGCACCACGACAGCGGCGCGTGAAGAGTGTGGTTCTTTTTCACGGCCAGGGTCACCAATGAAGGAAGGAAGATTCGTTCTGAGTACCTTCCGTTCCATACGCAAGTACTTTATCGACCAGGCCTAAACGATCGTCTTTGCGTGATGTTTGGTAATAGTTTATATAGATATCATACTACCACAAGTGTATGAAGATTGAATTAGGGTGATACCGAAGAAGCCTTCACCCCGCGTCACTTCTTAACTAGTCAAAAATTGACTAAAATTCCATTGGGACCATAACCCACAGACTTACACCCATCTTTGATCAACAACATGGTTCATTAAATCAATTTTGGAAGAAATGGTCGAAAGAATACTTAGTATAATTGTGCACTTTTCACCAAGTGCGTGGTAACCCAAACTCTTCCTAAAATCCAGATTAGAGAAGACGTCACACCCCGACACTCCTGGAAAAGAGCACGAGTTTAGGAGTAAATCCTTGGTCACGACGAGAAAGTCCGTGCTAGTGTGCTGTGTGCAAATGGATGCACCATCACCCCTCCTGTGTAGCTGGGCATCCCCCTGGAGATTGACCAGGGTGAGGAGGATGTTGCATGCTTGAATTCCACACGCAGTCTGAAGTAATTCCAAACTGTGACGTCACCGTGCATATTTTATTTATTTATTATGATAATGATGGTTAAAAACTATTATGTCTTGCTGGGGAAGGCAACAGTTTTGTTTTGTGTACAAAAAAATAATAAAAGAAAGGAACGAGAGAATGGCGCTGTTGTTTTAAATATTTATTTAAATTCTGTCTTAATGTTTACTATTTTAATAGTAGTTTTATAGTTCAACTTTTGCGCAAACGTCTCTCTGCTTGATTGTCAGTACATAAGTAACGGTTTCTATTCAGGCTTCTGCTAATCTTCTTGCGGGAAAATACTCTTTTTAATTGAGATATTAGTTTGAAAACCACTTTCCGTAATGAGGACTTGGTTTTATGCAAATGAAAACTTCTATTTAAGTGCCAGTCGTTGAGTAGGCAAGGTAATGGTTAAGAATTAGTCGTACGTGGAAAGCCTAGTGTGAGCGACTGGTGGAAAAACAAGGGACGAAATGGTAAGAAAGTGAGCCCGTCAGTTCAATGATGGGAGTACCAATGTTAATGACGGAGTACGGAGTGGTCAAATTTCTGTTGGCAATAATGGTTTGGTTGAAAAAGTGAATAAAAACAAAAGAGAAATTTCATAAACTGGCGACATCTTTCTTTAAAAAGTGTACAGACAAATTAGTTTCCCGATAGGAAAAATGTCTGGGCAATGCTGATAAACAAGCAGGAAAATAGTTTCCAACATGCTTTTTCGTGTAAAAATATATTTTCTTTTGAAGAAAAAGTTATGTATTTGCGAATTTTTCCAAAACGGTACTTAGTTTACAGGCATGCCTCGTATGCGCGTTCTACAGTACAGTATATAAACTATTCAAAATTGTTATTGACAAAACTCTGCAGACCATGATAGCCTAGTGGTTATGATCACGGGCGCATTACGGGAGTGTGTCATAAGTTCGAACCTAGTGGCACTAATGACCTATCATGTAGAGAGGATATTTTAATACCAGATCTGTCTCCCTCTCACTGCAGGGTTTTTTTCATGTACAACACTTTACCTAAACAAAACTATATGAACAGATTTATACTTAAATAAAAAAAACTATAATCAAATAGTAAAGCGGACTAAATTATAATCATACAATTCTATAATTATTAATACACTGCTGGCCACTGTAAATGCAACACCAAGAAAGACAAGAGATAGCACAACAAAATTTATTTTGCAGATAGCATGTTAACCAAGTATCAAATGTTTAAATTTATAGACTTCTGTGAAGTGTGGTTCCTGCCAGAATCAGTAGCCAGAGTAGTCGTAATTGTTGGAGATCACCGCTGCCAAAGGCCTCGGCATTGATTCAAAGAGACTTTGGATGTGTTCTTGGGGTACAGCAGACCAAGCAGCTTCCACACGTTGCCAAATTTGATCTGGTGGGGCAGCTGGGGATGAAATCTGGGTCAATCATTGAGCAACCATGGACCACATGTTTTCTATCGGGGAAAGATCCGGAGTGCGAGAAGCCCAGAGAAGCAATTCAATCTGGTGATTAACGAAGAACCTATGGATAATGCGTGCTACGTGTGGTAGCGCATTATCCTGTTGAAATATGGCTGTGGTCAAGCTCTGAATGTAAGGAAAGACAACTGGTTCCAACACCTCGGAGATGTAGCGCTGGCTGTTTAAAGTACCGGCAATGCGTACTCGAGGAGTGCGAGAGTGATATCCATTACTGCCCCTTGTTATAATACCCGGTGCAGGACCAGTGTGGCGGTGCATAACGCAGCTGTTCGGCATCCTCAATCCAAGGTGTCTCCAGACTCGAATCCAGCCATCGTGGTGTTGCAGACAAATACTTGACACAACTTCAACTTGTAAAGACAACTTCATTCCATTCTGTCGCCCACATCCTTCTTTCATCGTACCATTTGTGGCGGAGACGTCTGTGGTTCTGCGTAAAGGGTAGACCAAGCAATAGGCGCCTTGCGGACTGGCCACTCTGATGTAAACGGCGTCGAATGGTACGCGCAGACACTGAATGATGCGTTACAGACTCAATGTGCTGTCCTATGGTTCTGATTTGTCTGAGAGATCCGTCACTGCTATGCGCACAATTTGCCTGTTCTCACGTGAAGTGGTGCACTGAGGTGGATGCGATCGACCACGTTGGTCCATCGTACCCTCCTGCATCCAACGGTCACATATCAGCATTACAGTTGTTTGGTTACGTCCAACACGACTACCGATTTCCCTGAAGGATAATCCACAATCTCGGTAGGCCACTACCTTTCCTCTGTCGAACTCGGATACTTGATCAAAAGCTGATCGCTGTTTTCTACTAGACATAACTGATCGTTTTTTGAAAAAAACCACACGAAAAACATAATTGCCGAACCTGAAATCGTCGAAATCCCCAAGCCTTAAATAGCGCTTTGAGGTGGCGCCACAGGCGCGCATGATGTGTGTCTGTACTGAAATTCTAATGATTTGCATATCTCACTTTCGCTAATGCATGTTGTAAATTTCATGTTATTTGCATGCTTCCTTCAGGGTGTTGCATTTACGGTGGCCAGCAGTCTATTTAGGGATTAAATATCTTCTCAAATTCATAATGAGACTTTTTTCACGTTTTACTCACGCACATGTCTTCACGCACATTTAATAATGAAACTAAAGACAACAAGCAATAACTAATTAAAAAGTCTATTTATGAACATAATATTTTAACTACAATGCTGGTGTATTTTTAAATTGTCTTTTAACAATTGTTCTGTACCATTGCAACCTTCCAGGAAACATAAAAAATTATTCTAACATATTATTAGAAACTAAACTGGCTCTAATCCTCAATTATATCTTTTCAAACACTCAATTAGTCTTAGAATAGAAATATAGCGTTCTTTTATTTTATATATCCTATGAAATAATTTATATCCGGTCACATTTTTTGTTGAAATCCTATTAATTCCATTACCCCCAAATGTCAAATTTGACCGTGTTCGATATTCCTTTAACGAGAAAACACTAGATAAATAGAATGAAAACTTTTGTTCGGAATTTCTCCCCTCAAACTACAATCCCGTCGAATATGAAAATTTTATGTCCTTCATAAGCCGGTTGCTACCAGTGGCTTTTTCTGAAAACTACAAGCAACCCTATTACAGGATGGCTATGCTTCTTTTTAAGGTGTTAAGTGCCACAGAGTATTTGGTTTTTCGATATAAAATTTTTATCGATTTTTGTTTCTTCAGAGCAACGCGCATATATATACTGGAATAGATTTAGTTTCAGAATATAGGAAAGGATATAAAGGTAAAAAATTGTTTTTTTTTCTCTTATATTTTAACTTTAAATTTTTCATCACAATATGGAGAGGCAATTTCAAAGTATAGAATTTTGTACTTATTTTTTTTTTCCAGAACGAAAAAAATGGAACATGCTCTGAAAAGGATTTTGTTTTTTGAGAAGTTTTCCTAGTGGCGTTGTTAAAGTTTTAGTTTCTTTGTGTAATAAAGATCGCAATTTGCTTACAGAGAAAAAGGATTTTAGAGGAAGTTATGCATTTTAATCAATAAGATAGGTGGATATAGATTAATGAAAAAAATGGAATAAAAGATTATAATCAAGACAGATTCTGAATTTATATTTTTCATACATATTACACAAAAAAATGAAACTTTATAAATACAACAAAATAAACTTTGTATAATTTACGTTTTGTGCGAGCGTGCGTGTGTGTCTGTCCATGTGAGTGCTTTTAAAATCTTATCTATAAAGATTTTAACTTGAAAACATGTGTGGGTTATGGGGATTCCATTACTGATATGTTGCTATAGCTGTGATAAGGAGCCTATTTAACCAAGCATTCCTCGCATGAAAAAAAACCCTGAATTTCACGCTCAGGGTATCTCATACCCAAGGGTATTTACATTCTGTTTGTACCATAAAATTTGCATACGAATGTGAAAAAGGAAGAAAAGTTGGAAATACAATATGTTTATTACACTTTTTATACGTAAATTTAGTTTCGGTTTTCTTTATTAGGGCATTCAGTACATTGTTTGTACACTACTTCAGTCTTTGTCACGAGTAAGTGCAATATTTTCACTGGATCTTACTATCTTTTTTTATAGTTTAAGCATTGCTTTCTGGTTTCTACATTCTTCTATAAATCGAAATCTAAAGCACTTCAGAAATCACCGTCTGGTTCGATGTTAGTAGGTGGTTTCTGAGTACTAAACAAAATAATTTGCGCATTTATTGTCGCAACGTACAACAATACAAAAAATTTTGTCATAGACTAACCATTACATTAACCATTGAATATGATCTGGTCATTTTATTAAAGACGGTAATTGATTTCTTAAGTTAAATTATCTGGTTCGATTCCAGTAGAGGAATCATACTTGCTATTATACACTTCATATTCGATTCTTATTCATCATCCCCGCAAAGGGACTTTCTTCATCCGAAAATACTGTTGTACTATATCGATTAAATACTGCATCTATTAAATTACTTAAATATGACATTTCCTCATCATAATTACAATAATACGTCGTTGCATAAGAAAGATTTTAAAGTGTGCTCACATGCATGTAGACCTGTAACGGCGATTCACGCGCAGGGTATCACATAAGCGAAGAAGCGGTATCCAAAAATATACATTTAGAATCCGCCTACAAGCTAAGGCTCCTCAAAGGTCAGCTACACGAGAAACTAACCATTTTCTAAAAAAGATTTAGATGGGGTCTTGAAAAAAGTTAGGCGGTGGCATACCCTGGGCGTGAAGTGCCGGGTTAATTGAGCTTTTTATTTCACACTGATAAAAAGTCTAGTATTTACAAGGCAGAGGACAAACAAACAACAATGAGCACACACTACAAAAGACAAGAAAAAGGATCAACAACATACTATCTCCAAACGCCGCATTCAACAACCCCCTCCATAAAAAAAATACATTTTTTTTTTTCAATTCAGCGAACCCTGTTTCGATAAAGAACATTTGTCTACATTCCATGTTAACTCATTAACTCAAGTTGGTATGAAGTCATTCAGTAACATCACTTCCAGCAAAATTTAGACAAGTGGCAGTTGCAATACAATTATTAGAAATGGTGAGGGATTTCGAAAACTTTTAGCGTAATGCTCTCAAGAGTTCAGGTTTAAAAATATTCAAAGCAAACCCGAGAAGTGTGCGTGCGCGCGTGTGTGTGTGTGCGCGCGAGTGCTCATTCTTTGTTTTGCTTTGAATATTATTTTTGAATTATACTCGTAGCAACATAATCACCCTATATACAGGGGGATTCACTACCTGGCGCACAAACTGCCAGAGTGTGTAGGAGATACAAAAACGACTCGGAATCCCATTCGAATGCAGGATCGCAAATTTTATAGTTACAAGCTATGGTACAAAGAAGCAGTGAAAAGGAATAAAAACAGTAAAACATTAATTGGACAGAAAACTTTTTATTGAAAGTTTGTACAACAACTGGTGTTTGAAAGTGTATATATGAACTTCTGCTAGGGCAGTGTTCCTCAAACTGTGGGGCGCGCACCCCTAGGGGGCGCAATCATATCGAATAGTAGAAAATAAAAGATTATTTACGAAAATAATTTACTAGAAGTAAACAAACAAAATACATTCCGAAATAATAAAAAATAAAATACACATTTACACCGATATACTTATAAATGTATCAGTACTACACAATGAATTTTATAATTAATTTAACCATTCTAAGCTAAAAACAAGTTTAAACATTAACCAGCGACTCCAAGGGCTTGTCATATATAAAATTTACAAAAAAAACCCCAAAAATTTATCTTGAAAATGTATACGGTTTATAATTAATTCCGTAAATGCCGATTATAAATTACGCGATTCGCTCTTCAATGCCAACCTTTTAACATGTAGTCGAGCGTTTGGAGTGTATTGTAGGGAGAGGTAGAAAAGGAATAAAAATAAGCAAATCCTCTGAGTATAAATATATATAATCCTCTGAGTATCCTCTGAGTAAATTCTTCGCAAACACTGTCAAGGTTATTTTATTGAATTCCAAACGTTTCGGAATAATTTTATGGAGAGTAGTTCACAGAAAAGATCGTACTTTGGAAAGACGTATGTACACGTCCGGGCAATTAACGCATTGGTTGAGCAAGACGTTTATATACGGCGGTGGCATTTAATAGGTTTAAGTCGAAATGTAGACTTAGCGTCATAGTATTATTGAATTCGAAATATTTTTATTGTATGGAAGGGGAGTGCGACGAAAATTATGATTGAATATTGGGTCGCAAATATTGAAAGTTTGAGAAGCACTGTTCCAGGGCTACATAAAATTTTTTGTTTATCTACGAGATGCCCATTCCTTCATTTGAAGACCCCATCGCTCAAATACCTGTAGTTTAAGAGAGGATACGTGACATGCCGGGAATCTTCCAGAATTTAAGGAATTCCATGTTGCGCTGCTGTCAGGCCTGCCAGACGATTTCTGGTGGTAATTTTGAGTACCCGTTTTAGTAAAAACTTCCAATAAAATATTTTCTGTCACGTGAATGTGCTGCTGTTTCTGCTCTTTTTCTCTGCTTCTTTACACCATAGCTCGTAACTACGGCATTTGCGTGACCCTACATCCGAGTGGTCTCTGTTCCTGCAACATAACCTGCTAGTTCGTCGGTTTGGTTGTGAATCACCCTATATATAGGGTGACTGTGTTCCTATAACAGTCATCAAAGTTAAGAACTATAAGTAATTAGAATTTTCAAAACTTGTAAGACTACTTTTTGACATTTTCAACTAGTGGATACATGTAGGAATTATATTCTTGAGTAAAATTAGCTGTGATATAATGCGATCATTCAAATCTATAATACAATCGTTCAAATAAATTGATTATGCATAAGGTAGACCCAAGTCTTAATTTTGCTTTGTTTTTAATAAACTCCCAAGATTATACTATACATCTATATTTAAAATAAATTGAATGTGTAAACAAACTTTTAAATGGAAATCATTTTAAAAAAGTATTAAGGTATACGACTACGTTCGGAACCGGGATTTTCCAAAAGTGTATAAATGGATACTATTTACGAAATTTAGTGTCACTTAAATAAGAAAATGCATATAAAATTGTTTTAAGAATACTATTGCAATAAAACATTATTTAAGTACTAGATTTTGACAAAAAATGAACATAGAATGACACATTTTCAAAATATTCTCCTTTTGTGAAAAATGCTTCTATTATAATAATATTTAGCCTCTATATAGCTCAGACCACTGTATAGAGACTCAGCTAGAATTTTTGAAATATATAACTTAGAAGTGGGTTTATCCATGTTTTACAACAGAGAGGAAAAAATTTAAATAAAAAACGCCGATAATTATTTCAATGGGTTATAACTCTGAAAATAATGTGAATTTTTCAAAAAAAATATTTCAGACTCTCTGGAGAAGTCTTTACTTTATCTAAGCAAAATATTATTATTTTAGAAGCATTTTTATAAGAGGAGAATATTTTGAAAAAAGGTTATTCTAAGTTAATTTTCTGCGAAAATATCGTATTTAAATAATTTTTTTTTTTGTCAAAATGTCCTTAAAACAATTTTATGTATGTATTCTAATCTAAGTGATACTAAATATCATGAAAATTATCTATTTATGCGTTTTTTTAAAATCACGGTTCCAAACGTGTTTATTAAATAGCTAAAAATTTTAAATAGGAATCAAATTATTCATAATCATATTTAGAATATGACCATATAATTTTACACAAACGTAGCAGTTAAAATATTTTTTTATACATTTGTAAAGGTCTTGCCGGCGCACCTAAAGGTGTAGGAAAAATGAAAGGAAAACTAACCATATTCACAAAATCACTCAATTTATTCTCAGTACTAACCACAACACAAATTCAATCAACCAAAGTTCAGAGATGCATCCAATTATTAAGTATGAAGACAATTAACTGAGTTCGCGAGATATGAGAAGACTTTAAGGTATCCGAATACCTTCGGAACCATGATTTAGCAAAAGCACATAAATGGATACTTTTCATGATATTTAGTGTCACTTAGATTAGAATACATGCATACAATTGTTTTAAGGACACATTCTGACAAAAAAAATTTATTTAAAAACAATATTTTGGCAAAAAATTAACTTAGAATAACCTTTTTTCAAAACGCTCTCCTTTTATAAAAAATGTTTCTATAATAATAGTATTTTGCCTGCGTATAGCTCAGACCTCTCTCTACAGAGGCTCCACTAGAATTTTTAAAATATATAACTTAAGAGTGGGTTTATCCCTATTTTACGACAACAAAGGGGAGCAATTTTAAGAAAATAACGCCGTTAAATATTTCACTGGGCTGTAACTCTGAAAATAATCTGAATTTTTCAAAAGTCATAGTTGAGCCTCTGTAAAGAGGTCTGAGCTATATACAGGCAAAATAGTATTATAATAGAAGCATTTTTCACAAAAGGAGAACATTTTGAAAAAATATAATTCTAAGTTAATTTTTTGTCAAAATATTGTATTTAAATAATTTTTTTTTATCAAAATGTCCTTAAAACAATTTTATACATGTAATCTAATCTAAGTGACACTAAATATCATGAAAATTATCCATTTATGCCCTTTTTTAAAATCACGGTTTCGAACGTAGTCGCATACCTTAAATATTTAGAACACTTACGTCAATTCAATCACTCTACTTCTTAACTACCAAATCTAGATCTTAAGTGACAGATCGTCAACTTAAATATAACAATTTTCAGCTATTAAATATCTGCTCCTCGTTTCAAGTTTGATTAATCACTGCTCCACTAGCAGTCTACCATATCTCTCTTTCTAACCTTAAAACCAATATAGTATATAATAGTCTTAATTTGCATGATCAAGTTTTCTTCCTCGGGAGAAAGCCTTATAATAAAATAATTTTTAAAGACCAAATATTCCCCAAGAAGATTATTAGTGGAAAGATCGCTGATAGACCAGTCATACATTGACTGACAGTATTAAGCCAGACACTGCTTCCATTTTTATTAAATAATCATAAACGTTGCAAATTTTTCAAAAACATATTCTATGCTAATCTTTTTTTACGAATAGTTTCGAAGTTTTATTTCGGTAAATTGTTTTTATAACAATAATCTCCATGCGTAATATAATGGCTTTGAAAATGAAAAAAAAAATGTTTTAGGGCATAGGTATGTTTAATAAACTATATAGAAATATTTACAACGTTAAATGATCAGGAATTAGATAATAATACCACCAATGAACAATTACTAATTACATTACATGTTTCTGAAATTTTTATGTAAAGCTTTGTAAAATTATACTAATAAAAAACAATACTAATTTATCCTATGAGATTTTTTTTATTTATTTTAATGTCATATTATTGATTTTTATTTATTCAATATTGTATTTTAGGGTTGCTTAGTAAAAAAAAAAAATCTACATTATTTGTCTAATTTATCAGTTCAACGTTTTCCAATTTAGAAAAAAAGCGTTATTTTAATGTAACTTCTAAGATATTGCGATTTTGTGAACCCAAACATAGGAGTTAAATGTAACTAATTCAATCTATAGAAATTAACTATCCATTTCTAATCCTCAATAGGAATTAGTTATCTATGTCCAATCTAATAGGAATTAGCATCTTGTATCCAGTTCAATATCAATTAACATCTGAATGTAATCCGATAGGAATTAACATTTGTATCCAATCCAATAGGATTTAACATCTTCATCCACTCTAATACGATATAAATATATATTTCAAATAAAATATTGAATTATCAAATTCCTTTTTAATATATTGGGTTCTTTTTTGCTATTATATTTTCATATTGATAAAATAAAAATTTATTTCCAGTAAATTTGTTCTATTGTTAATTCGACTACATTCGAAACCATGATTTTTCAAAAGTGAACAAGCGAATATTTTTTTTTAAATATTTAATGTCACTTAGATTAAAATACACGTACAAAATTGTTTTAAGAATATTATTACAGTCAAAAATATTTAAATGTAAAGTTTGGCAAAAAAGGAACATAGAATTATCAATTTTCAAAACATTATACTCTTACGAAAAATGCCTCCTCAATAATATTACTCTTTCTATATTTCTTATAATCATATATTTCTTAGAAATATATGATTTATAGAAATGGATTTATCTATATTTTTTAATACATCAGAGTGCAAAAAGTTTAACAAAAAAAATTAATAAATAAATAAAAAACGTTTATTATTATTTTAATTGGTTGTAACTCTGAACATTATATGCAATTTTTCAAAAATCCTAGCTCAGGCTCTCTGGAGAAGTCTTAACTACATATAAGCACATATTATTATTATAGAACAGGGATGGGTGTTAAGCGGATCGCGATTGACAGGTGAATCGTTAGACTTTTGGGAGTGACCACCTTTACTAAGACCCAACACGTATATATTAAAATTATATATGTATTTATGGAACACCGACGCCAGCTAGACTGGAGAATCGGCTTTTGACAATCAATGCGACTGTGCTTACTTAAGCAAAGGATTCAATGAATGTGCAGACACACACATGTACCTACTTTGGAAGTGAACGATAATGCATAACACGCGTTCGCTGTCTCTATAGGGGGAAATAGCGATGTCAGCCACAGAAAGGAATTTTTCCCCACATGCCGACTGAAGGGGAGAACAAATGTTGATGATCAGCTTTTCCTGCGACAGCACATAATCGGCTATTGAGACATCATCCCATACCACATGCTTCCCTGGGATTGGGTTATCGAGTTTATGTCATGTCCCGCGATGGTGCGGGAATCGGGAGCGAACAAATGCCAGTAAATTCATTGCTTTCAGATTCGTAGGTTCACGCATGTTCTCTGCTCGCTGTATTGAATACGTCCACGTTCCACGGTCCAGTAGTCACTCTCATTTGTTCAAGTATTCAACTTGGCAATACTGTGTTGCGTTTTTGGTGTGAAATAGTTATCTGTCATATTTTAAAAGAGGGGTACATTGCAGAAAATTAGTGCATAGAAATAAAACATACAATATTAATACACGCCGCTGGATGGACCTCTGCATTTTAAAAACATTACAGCAGCCCGTATCCTAGAAGCAGCGTTTCTTAAACTGTATGGCACGCCCCCTCCTTGCGGGCTTGATAAATTTACGAGGGGGGGGGGGGGCACGAGCATATTGAAAAGTCGAAAACAAATGGTTATTTAAAAGATTATTAATTTCTGAAAGTAAACAAACAATATGCTTTCTGATATAATAAAATATAAAATGCACACATTTGCACTGATATGATATACTTATAAACGTATCAGTACAGTACAATGTATTTTATTATTAATTTAACAATACTAAGTTAAGAACAAGTTTGATAATTACCAGTGATCCCATGGGCTTGTATTAACACTTATCTTGATAATTTGTACGGTTTATAATTAATTCCTTAACTGCCGATTAAAAGTGACGTGATTCGCTCCCCAATGCCATCGTTTATCACGTATACTCGCATAATTTGATGGGGGGAGGAGGAGAAAAAATGGAATAAATAAGCAAATCCTCTGAAATAAGTAAATCCTTCGCAAACACTGTCAAGGTCCTTTTATTGCATTCCAAAGCCTTCGGAATAATTGTATGGATAGCCGTGCGCAGAAAAGATCATACTTCGGAAAGATGTATATATACGTCCAGAAAACTAATGCTTTGGCTGAGCGAAACGTTTATATACGTTGGTGGCACATTAAAGGTTAAAATCGTATTGTAGGTTTAGTGTCAAAGTATAGCATTATTGAATTCAATGCATATTTATTGTATGGAGGGGGGCGCGATGAAAATGATGATTCAATGTTGGGTCGCGAATATTGAAAGTTTGAGAAGCACTGCCTCTATTATGGAACCCTTTTTCATAAAAGGAAAATGTTTTGAAAATATTTTTTTGTGTTTATTTTTTGTCAAATTATTGCATTTAAATATTTTTTTTATTGTAATAATGTTCTTAAAACAAGATTACACGTGTATTATAATCTAAGTGACAGTAAATATTAAATAATTCGCTTTTTTTCAGAACCGTGACTCCGAAAATAGTAAACTGCATTTAATATAAAAACTCTGTCTCTTTCTTTGAAGGTAAAAATAAGGATCTCTAATCCGGAAACTGGCAACAACTGAGCTGCGATAAACCTCACAACACATCTTGATCCGCACCGAATTAAAACCTGTCGCCAAGCTCTAGACCAATGCGATTCTTCCCCAGAAGGGATTTGCGCTTCCTCTAGCGATACGGCCATTTAATTCCCTTCCCAAATTTCCAAAGGGAAATAGGTAGCTGTCCCATGTCTAAGCAAACGTAATAAATGGTGGAGCGTTTTATATCGTCTAGTGATCCGTTAGTTATCGATCAATTCCAAACCTCAAGGGATACGAAATGAAATTGCAGTTTAAATGTCATCAAAAATCGAACAGAAGACACAACTTGGAATAGATTTCGACTGGAGTAATTAGATCTCCCCTGAATGGCTGGGAATCTTTGGGAATTATTAATGATCCGATCCTTGAATTTGACCATAAGGAATTGCGTTGCGTTTGACTTCTCGATCGAAGAATGGTGATTGGGAATTTGAATCGATTGTTGCTGCTCCTTGAAGACTGCTGAAGGCTTCCTTTAGACTCATGAAGCATAGTATCTGTTTTATGGGAGGAATTTAAATGGTTAGTAATGATCTTTCCGTAGAAAAGTTAAATGAATGATGAATATTTTCCAAGAGGGGCTAAATTAATCGAGAATCCTTTCTTAGAGAAGATAGCCTCATATATTTTAATGAATCCTACAGAGTTAAGTTAAATCTGTATAATTCAGTCAATCGCTTTCTGGAAATAAATTCAACATCATTAGGAAAGTTATTTTAGATACTTGCATTAAACTTTATATAAAATGTTATCATTTAGAATTGCTTACTCAGCAATTTTTTTTTTTGTATATTTGTAACAGTAACACTTGCACAATGGACAACTGACAGTTAATATGACCATGGCACAGTAGAACTAGTGGTTTGTTATACGTAAATATTTATGAAATTTTCGAATACTTTTTTTGTGAATGTGTGATTCCTTTTTATGCGGTTCCTATCTACCGCACAAAAAACAGGTTTACTGTAATTATATAGACCTGATTGCTAACTTCGTGACAGCTCAGTTGAATAATTGGGTATTAACGTTATACTTTATTGCAACATCAGAGGTGTATAGGTGACAGGCTTCATAATTTTAAACCACTGTCAATTAATAAATGCTACAATTGAGTGGACATCCCACTTAACAATTGTCCATATCATGCCAACAGGAATTAAAGACTTGTTTTTTGTATATCAGCCTCGCTACATGGCATTGGGGTTGATAATGTACAAATAGTGTGTGTATGCATCGAGTTCCAATCATATTCCAATAAATAGTTGGTTGAATTAACAGGGACAAGCATGTAATAAACAGTACTGAACCTCAAAATCCTTCCATTGAATAGTTGAAGAGAAACTGAGATGGAGACATTTTAATTGAAATAGATGGCTTCCCCTGACCCTTGATGATCAACGAAAATTCCTCGAAAAATGAAAAGCGGGGGGCGGGGGGGGATTGTGATATGTTGTTATAAATACTTATGAAATAGTTCAATTTTACATGTTGTTTGGGATGTTTATTGTAGAAACTTAGAATTAAAAATAAAATTATCATTTCATGTCACTTAGTTAAATTATTTGAAAACCACTAAGCTACCAGAAGCACATACAAGAGAATAATAGGTTGGAAATGTAGAAAATGTAAGTACCAGGTGTTGTGGTGTTCCCCCGACAGTTGTTCATCACTTCACCGTGGTACGAAATACGAGATTTGTTCCCAATAGCCATTATTTTGCTTCATAGTGCAATTTTAACTAAAAATGAATAAATCAACTGATAGTAGCCGAAAACTGAACCCTCTGTCACTAATAGTCTTCGTGTAATTTCTAGTGTAACGTTGATTCGAACCAGTCTACTGGTAATTCAATTCAAAGCTAAGAAGCAATCAATCCACCAACAATATTCGAAACTTGTATCCTATGTTGTCAATCTTGGGAAACGTTGATACAAACCAATCCAATTCATAGCTTTGAATCAATCAACAATATTTGAAACTAGTATCTTATGTTACCCTGAAGGTCTTCTTGTAATTTATAGTGAAATATTTATATAAACTTATCCAGTTCAAAGCTCTGAATCAATCAATCAATCGACAGTAATTTGAAATGTGCACTGTATGTTATCTATAGTTTTTCGAGAGAAACATTGACTTAAACGTATCCAAACCAAAGCTCTGAATCAATCAATCCACCAACAGTACTTCAAACTTGTACCCTATGTTGTCAATCTTGGGAAACGTTGATTCAAACCAATCCAATTCATAGCTTTGAATCAATCCCTCAATCAACAGTATTTGAAACTAGTATCCTATGTTACCATAAAGTCTTCTTGTAATTTATAGTGAAATATTTATATAAAATTATCCAGTTCAAAGCTCTAAATCAATCAATCAACCGACAGTAATTTGAGATGTACACCGTATGTTATCAATAGTTTTTCGAGTGAAATATTGACTTAAATGATTCCAATCCAAAGCTCTGAATCAATCAATCATTTGAGAATATTCAGAATCTGAAACTCTCATGCTTCTATTATAACCGTCTTCTTGTAATTTCTAGTGAAACGTTGATTTAAACCAATCTAATTCAAAAGTTCTGAAATTCGGTCAAACTGCAATACATCAAGCTCGTTTTAACAACCGTGTGAAACAAGCCAGGCAATAAGTTCTTGGATACATTTAATAATTCTAAGCCCTGATTAAATGAGTATTATGTTATCTGATCTAGAAAGCTGTTAACGCCTGATTTAACAAATTCCTAGCCAATGGATCATGGATGCGAATCTTAAATTCCTGTGATCACTGTATAACAGAGAAGATAAATCTTTTGGAACTAGAATTCTTCTCATTAAAGTGGATGTAGAGAAAAGAATAGGCCATCTCAGATATGTTAAACTCATTTTCTGTCCTTGGTTCTAAATTTTTTAAAAAAAAAAAAATTTTTTTTAAGCATTGGGTCGGGTAGAAACAAAGACGGGGAACAAATAACCTCTATATTTCTTTTTAGATTCTACGTCAAATAAGGCCTATTTTTTCCATATATCTCAAATGCTTTTTTTTTAATTTAGCAAGAGATAAAAATAAGTAAAAAGTAGATTTTTAAATATTTTGGCCCCAACATTTTTATTCAATTATATATAAGAATCTAAGCATATCTTTAGAAATTGGCTCTTTAAATTCTGGACTTCCTTTTCTTATGCATGTGAAGAATACAATAAATTGATTAACAATGTAAATTAGTTATACTGAAAAGCAAAACTTTACTTGCAATAAAAAATTTGTGCTTCTTTCTTATAATGTTAAAAATACACTCCATTAAAATAAAATTGCACCATCCAGAAATAATGCACGTAGTGTCATGCAAACTTCAAGAGTGATAGTGAAGTGTTTCCACCAATAAGATCCCACAGGTGTTCGATGGGAGTAAGATCTGGAGAGTTTGCCGGCCATGGAAGGATATCAAATCCTGTCAGACTGTTAAGAGTTCGTCGTGAATACCGTGTGTTGTCTTGAAAATCATTGTCATGAATACCGTGTTGGGTGTGCCCTGCAACAAGTGCTGAACAAAAGGTTCCAAAACATGCGTGACGTAGAGGTCAACTGTCAAACGGCCATCAGTGTAAACCAGAGGCGTCCAGTGATCAAACATTATGCCACCCAAAACCATGATCCCGGAGTAGAGCCGGTCTGACGCTCAGTGAAATGGGTTGGTTCGTATCATTCTCCGGGTCACCATCATACCCATCGACGGCCATTATTCATCCACTGACAGAAACGAGTTTTATCCATGAACAATACCCGATGTCGTTTGGTGGTCCAGTTAGGAAGACAATGACACCACTCCAGGTGTCTAGCCCAGTGTTGAACGGTCAACGGTAGCGTGTTGCTAGTTCCCATGCACGTAACTATACTCCATGCTATCTGTTGTGTATGGTTTGGGTGAACACAGATATACACCTGCTTCTGGAGAAAACCGGCTTCGGATGTCACGTACCATTGAGAAAGAATATCGAACAGTTAATTAACGATTACACCTATCAGTGTGCTCGGACGTGCAACTGTGCACACCACTTCATTTTCGGCGTGCAAGTAGATATTCCTAAATCCATCGTATGAAACTATTACTATTTTATGCAGCGACAAACCCAGTTCATGGAGTTCTATAATATGGTCACGTTTCCCATCGTTAACTGATGGTATAAAGCTCGCCAACGTCTCAGAGGCAATTTCTACGCCTCTTCGAAAGTCCTAAATGTTACGCAAATCGTCAGATGCTGTTTGTCAGAAGAACAGTTTTCTGGCTTTTATACCCCGAATATATCACGTGGTCAAACATGAGCTCAAATTTAATCATTTGCATATTCATCTCATCTCTATCACTCCTGAAATATGAGTTTTGGTTTCTTAAAGATTTTTATCTAAGAATGATGCCTGTATAATTCATTCCCAATATTCTACCCACCATTGTTTCCGGAAATTGTGACTTTTTAAAGATGTTTATCAAAAAAGGATGCCTGTATAAATCGTTCCCTATATTCAACCCTCACTTGTTGACGCAAATTGGGATTTTTTAAAGATTTCGTGTCTGATTCCCAACACACTTGCTACTATGCCAATATTCTGCCAACTATGCTATCTCTCTGCCCATAAACACAATAAACTAAAAATTTACTAAACATATTGTAATGCATACTGAAACGTATTTTTAAAAAACATAATAAAACATAGAAAACATTACAAGTGTTTGGCTCAGTAAAATTAAAGGAATAAAAACTATTCAGGATTTTTTTAATCCTGAATGACATATTTAAAAAAAAATGGGATCAAAGAAAATATAATACAAAATAAAAACATTGCATTAGATCCTTCCCAGTTTGGTAAAACATAAATTACAAGTTTACATAAACTTATAATTTTAATAAAACATAAATTACAAGTGTTTGGATCATAAAATTAAAAGATGGAATACTATTCAGGATTTATATTTATCCTGAATCACATATTTTACATAAAAAAAATCTGGATCGAAGAAAAAATAATAATACAAAATGAAAACATCGCATTATATCCTTTCTAGTTTTTTCCAGGTAGTGATTAGGAGTACTTTTTTTTAACGAAATAGACTTTTTACAGCATTTAACAGAAACGGAAGAATGTTAATAAAGCGCATAGAATCTTAAAATTGTTTTCTTAAGTTCATCTTCAAACCGGAAAATTCAGATAAAAAAAAACTAATTTTCAAAATAGTCTTTACTTCTTATCTTTAAACTCATTTTCCAAAAGAAGAAACCTTAAAACACAGAAGAAAAACAACACAAGAAACATTAAAAAAGATTTTTTCAGAAAAATTATTACTTCGACTTAATTTTGTTGTTTTAGGTACTAAAGATAAAAAAAAACAATTAGCTTTTCAAGACCGTTAAAAGAAAAAGCATGTTTTACATAATCTTCCAGGCTTAAGTCACTGTCTCTAATTGAAATAATGACATAAATTAGAAGGCGCAGGGCTAAGTTTTTTTTTCTTTTCAATAAAAATCTAGATTCTAAGAAAAGGCATGCTTCTTAACTGGTGTAGCAATCCCCAAGCACATAACACATTATCAACGCAAACAAATCTATCCTTTCTATTTTCTATTTGCTTAATAGAGCTTCGCAAACGAAAAAAAAAATTTGGGTTTTTTCCTCGAATGTTTAAAAATGAGGGGGAAAAAATCAGAAAATGAATTCTGCGAGAAAATTTTTTTCAAAATATTAATAAAGTTAAGTGCCTTATTATTTCTTTGTTTCAAATTTATGGAGCTTCAGATCCCCAAATATATTTTTTTTTATTTGTTTCAATCTTAGAGCGTAAGATTATGCTTTTCAATGTAGTTAGATTTTTTTAAGTTATACATATTTGCTTAAATTAGAGTAATTAATTACTTAGAAATAAAAATGAAAATGAAAACATTTCAGTCCTTTAGTAGAAATATTCTTAATCAAAAATTTTAAGAAGTAAGTGTTAATAATTTTTCTCTCTATGTATAAAAAAAAAATTTATGATACTGTAATAAATTTATTACGTACTATCGCAACAATACCAACTTTCAACGTAACTCGCTAAGTTCACAACTCCTTTTTCTCAAGTGCCGTATGAGCTGAATTGGCAACCATATGCTTCGTTTCATATAATGTCGTCAATATGGTAGTTATAGTACATTATTGTAAGCTTTCGCAGTAAAATATCGAAGCCATTCCCAGGATTGGAATCGTTGCGTGAGAAGAAAGATGTTGTTTCGTAAGGACATACTACCAAAATCTGAGAAATTCATCAGTGAAGTGTAGGACGATGCAACTTCAGCGATGAATTTAGCTGAAGAGGAGCGCCAAGAGAAAACTTTGCCAAGAAAAGAACAAATAAATAGAAATACATGGTACATGCAAATTACAGTTTTACCATTTGAGCAATGAGTAGACAATTGTATAATATGTACTTGCTGTTATTTTCTTAAAATAATAAATAGTTAACTTTTTATGAAATTCCAAACACAAAATCTGTTTAACATAATATATACACATAAGAGGCAACCAAAAAATTTTCAAAATTATTAAACTAAAAAATTTTGTGAAAATCGTACCATGTCCCCTTAATATAAGCTTTTTTTAAAAAAATCTTATATTAAGCATGCACATTTAAATCAAAAATATTTTGTTCACCTATGTACATTATTATTGTAGATTAATACGAACTTTTTAAAAGAAAGTTTCTACAAGAATCAAAAGTTGGCAATAGCGTTAAGCTAGAGCTGATTGACTGAAAACACGTGCTTTCATTTATTACGTGACAATGATGTCGCAAGAATTTATGAACTTATTTGCGGGAAAACGTGATTGTAGATACCATGTGACTATAACGTCATATGGATTTAACCCAGTTCAAAATTTGTTTTTTATTTTTAAAAAAAATGTGGAAACGAATTAATGTAGTATGTAGATTAAAATAACCAGATATATTTTATGTGATCACAGATACTAACATAATGGCCATATATATATATATTTATACCTATTTTACCAAAACAATATCGCCGCCATTTATCTATTCACGTTCAACAACTTCTGAAAAACATTGATTATAGATGTTCGAAGTTAAACATTAGAATAATTTATAAAAATCAATTGTGCTTAAGCCCTTATGAAAGTGGATGGCACTTTACTATTTCTTTCATTTAGCATTAAGTTTTATGAAATAAACCATAATTTACGTAAATTCTAAAATAAAAAATACATGTAAAGAAACCTTCAGCATTAACTTACTATATTGAGGTATTGACAAATTAATAATTAATCCGAATTTATAAAATCTAAAAATAGAGCAAATATTTATAATATTTGGTGAAAAAATCTTAAAAATTTCAAAAAACATGTTCCCATTTTAAAGCAAGTAATGTAGTTTATGGTAAGATTATATAAAAATACCTGTCAATTAATCGTTCTAACTCAGGTATCAACATGCAGATCGAAAAATCACACTGAAAACGCTTCATTAAAATTAAAATTGCATAGAATTATTCTTTTTAACAAACTCTGTTTTAAATCCGTTACAGAAACATATACATATAATTGTGTATTGTTGATAACTTAGTAAACAAAAAGCATATTTAAAAAAATACGCATATTAAAAATAACAAACGATATATTCGTACATATTTAAGTGGATTTATATTTAAACAACCAAACGATTTTGTAAGAAAAGAAAATACATAATCAATCCACTAAAGGATATTTTTATAAACAGACTAGTTATATATTTGTAATTTATTTTTAATTGAGAATTATTTTCACTGGGGGCAATATCTTAGTATCTATTCTGCATTTGCTAAAGAATTAAAAGTGCTTATTAATAAATTAGTGAGAAAAAGTAAATAAATACAAGCTTGAAGAAATTTAAATTTCAAAAAAACTTCCGATAAAGAGTACTTATACTAAGTTTTTTAAAAAAATATTTTTCGGCACTTTTCCGTTTCTGCGGTGCAGGCGATAAAGTCGCCAAAAGTGATACAACCGAAGCCAAACAGAATATTCCTACTGTGCTTTTACGACCTTATTTCAAAAATATAAGCCGTGATCTTCCCTAATCTGTTATGTCTTTTTCGTAATACATAAAAAGGGATGAAAAACCAATGAGAAAGATTGTGTAATGTGTGTTGCCGTTTTATGTGTATAATGTGTATTGTCATCCATCACGCGAACTTGGTGGCGAGATTTGCGCAGGTGGAAAGTAACTATTTTCCTTAAGAGGTATCGCAATGGCTGGAAAATTAATATTTGTATTCCTATTGTTTAAATGTTTGAATATTAGCTTAAACTATATTAATTAAAATACACTTTAATACGGATCGACTAATTACTATAACAATTATTACAAAAGTGAAAATAGCTAACTAATGAAAATCTTCAATGTTTTCATAAGCAAGCACACACACAACTACCGTTGATGAATAACTTCTCTTATTAGAATTGATTTAATAATAAAACAGGAAACAGCTCATTTTACATTCCCTTATTTCATTTCTACTGTAGATAAAATGTTGTGGTTTCACTGTCGGGAAAAATGTAACCTCTTCTTTCTTATGATAAAGGAGTGTTTTTTTATAATATTTATTATAATTGTTAATAGAGATAACATACGAGATGTAGGGACTATATATATAAGTTATTGTTCATCTACAATTACATCAGGGTTTCTGCTAATAGACTTAATTCTGAAACACTGAGTGAGTATAAATGAGTGTTTAACCCGCGGTTACTCGCGCCTATTTTTGCTACCGTCGTTACTCGCGGGGTGTAGAGAACACCCCAAAATTTTAAACCGTGTATTTAATTATGAAAATAAAATTAAGTCATTATGGTACATATTAATAAAGTACAAGATGTTTTTTGTATTATACAAATAAAATTACTAAATTTATTGCATACAGATGAGACTAACATTAATTTAAACTAAACATACAAATTTTTCACATTTTAAAACACATAATTTTATATTTTTTCATAAACCAGTATATATATATATAAAACGTATATACCAATAATAAATATACTTTTTAATTAATGAGATAAAGATAGCAGAAAGTAGAAAAATAAAATTTTAATCATTTTCCAAACATTCAGAGCATACTGTACACAAATGCTCAACTTCTCGAGGGAGTTCTCAGCCCCCCAGATAAACTTTTGAAGGTCATTACATTCCAATCGTTCGAGAAAGAGGGATTGCATCAGGCCTGAAGGTTCAATGACCTAAAATGTGCAGCTACCGAAAAAGTCGTGGTTCTACGCATGCTTTTTAGAATCCTGGGAGGAGTTTCTTGTTGCTGGGATGTACAGAACACCCCGCGCGAGTGATTGCGGGTTAATAACGCTGCACTATAAAGCAACTCGAGGACTATTCAAAATTACAAGGGACCTCGTAATGTTGAACCAGGGTTAAGTGACGAAGACAACACTTAAGCTGGTACCCTCTCTTTAAATTACTTCACGATGCCAATAAAAGACTCTGAAACATGACAAATTTAATGTGCACCAGACCTCTAAACCTGAGGTACTCAATCTTTTTTTCCAGCCGGGCCACATACATATGGCAAATATTTCACGCGGGCCACAACAGAAGGATTAATGAAAAAAACATTATAAGACCAAGGCAGTATTGGACACTTAAAATATGGAACATTGATCAAAATAATAAAACTTATTTTTGGTTTAAATATCAGATTAATCTCTATCAAACTCACATAATTTTTTTTTGTTTTATGCATTTTTTCCTGAGTTATATATGGGGTAGTTTAGGTTTCATTTCATCCATGTGTGTGCGACCAAGCTCCTAGTCAACATTCTACTGTCATACAAACATAGCTGTATTGTCGCTTGATGATTGGTATTTTTTTTTGACAAACTCTCTAATTCAATTCCTATTATTAGCTCGTACTGTCTATATATTTATTTATTTATATATTTGTATATTTATTTATTTATCTTGGTGGAATTTTCAATCGTTAATAAAATACATTTTAAAGCACTGAATTGAGCTGAAATTTTATATACAGGATCATTTTGGATGACAATACAATAATTTAACTATAATTAATAAAAATTAATTGATTAAAACTAATTATTCAAAGAATTACAAATACAGCCACGCGCGCGCGCGTGTTGGCGACTTAGTGACCCTTTTGGTGACTTGTGTCAAAACTTGTGAAACAGTTTTTTTCTCACGTGTTAAAGCATTCAGTTGGACTGAAATTAAAAGGATAATACGATACTTTAAAGACAATTAATAAAAATTAATGACCACTTAATGTTGTGATTCTGTCCTATGTATATACATATTTATATTAATTGTAACTATTTAATAAAAAGTAGCTAAAATAAAATTGTTCGTTGTTGATCTAAGTAGAAATTGACTTAAAAATTATTTTCTTATATTACTTGTTTTTATTTCAAATATCAAGTGCAGAACTGTAGCAAAGAGGTGTTTTTACTGAATTCCAGGCTAAAATCAGTGTAATTTTTTTATAATTAAAACTCAGTTTTACCCATAAAATAGTCCCTACTCCAGGTCAGTTCACTATGTCACTGTTTTTTGGCTATCACCAACCATTACAGTAACAAAGGGGGAAAAGACTCTTTCAATCGTACCCATGAGACATCGACAGCAAAATTAGTATATCTGATTGCTTGATTGATAAAAATTTCTCGCTACATTTTTAACACAATGTTCTTAAATAATTGAACTTTTTAGTGTAATGGACCATGAGTGGGCAGCAGGTTGAGTAACGCTGTTCTAAACGGTGGGTCTTTAGTGGCGCTAGGGCACGAAATAGCATTCCAGCGACGAATTCGTGACATTAACCACTAGACCAGTAATTCTTAAACTGTAGTCCGAGGACCCTGGGGGATCCAGTGCCTTTTTGGAGAGTCCACGGATTCATTTGATTTTCATATTTCCCTCTCTTTTACAAACTCTGAAAGAACTGGTAGAAAAATTCAAAGATCTGTCATCCTAGGCTAGATCACTAAATTGGCACCAATGAAAAAACTCTACTAAAACATGTATTTCGATCAAGAATATTAATTCACAGGGGTAGGAATGTTCAAAAACTTGGGGGTCTGTGATGTCAAACGAATACATAAAGAGGGAGGAGGGCAAGATGATCGAAAGTTTAAAAACCGCTGCACTAGGCTAACATAGCCATTCACTCAAGGGGAAGTACTGCCTTTTTAGATTTCCTCTAGAAATATTACATTATTATAATAACTGTTCTATACAGGGTGCTCCCGAATTCATGGTACAACTTTTAAAAATAGATACAGGACATTGTAACAGTCATCTATTGTACAGAAATGTATAGACTCAAGTGACAAGGTGAGACACAAACACAAGAAATAAGAGATGAAAGAAAAGGCAAAGTGTTCATTGAAAACATTTTGACAAGTGTAATGTTTACAATAACTGTTCATAACTGTTCAGCATAGGATCTAGCCCCAGCGGCAACAAACTTTGATGTACCACCCACTGGTAGAGGTTTAGGCGGAGAGCATAGTCTACCGGAATTCAAAGCTTGTACCCACTGAAAATGGAAGGGATGTAAGCGATTTTAGTTTAACACCCTACAAACGGTCTGATGACTCACACTCACTTGATGACCAATAGATGCTGTACCTTACTCGGGTCTATCAGCCACAACGTACAAAATGCTTTCTTCCAGGCTTGTACTGCGTACAGCTTCTTGTCGACCGGCATCATGTCTGGTGACGTAGAATGAACGTGTTTCCCGAAGTTGAAGATGTAACCGCTGAAAAATTATGTGATCCAGCCTTCATCGATCAGGAAACTGTGCGTGATACATTTGTAGCGCAACTTTGCCGTTACCATTTGTACGGTTGCGCATATAATGCACGTCTGCATACATGTACGGCATATGCAAAGTCTCCTGTAGTAGACGTCAGCACAATTGTGAATGGCGCTTTCCCTACTGAGATGTCTCGTTGAACAGCGGCTAGACATGTACGACTTCGTACCGGCAACACAACCAACCGATAACTTCATTTCTCTAAGTTTTATTTCCGCTGTTTGCACCCATACATTCCTATATAATAAATGATTGTTACAATGTCCTGTATCTAGTGCCGGTTTATCCATTCGGCGCTTTCCCAAGGGCCTGGGCCCGGATAAACTGGATTTAACCAGATTTTCTGATGATAAATTTCGATTCACCAGTGCCAAGGAATCTTCTGCGCCCTAAGCACTAAATGTGCCTAAACCGGCACTGCCTGTATCTACCCTTAAAGTTTGTACCATGAATTCAGGACCACTCTCTATTGTACATTGAAATAGGGTCAATCTTTGGTGTGAAAATATTTGCATTATAGAAACATAGTATATCCGGTGTATATATTTACATTTATTTAATATATCGTAGTATATCCGGTGTATAACGCGCACTTTTAAAACAAAAAATAAAGTCTTATTTTATGGGTGCGCGTTTACACCGGGTATAAAAATGAGGGCTAATGAGAAAATGACTAAGAAACTCAAATAACTCACGTGAGATGCAATGACAATAATAATCCATCAGGAATGTATAACTTACCTGAAAAGAAAAGAAAATACAATTAATTTGAATGACACATAATATAAAATCAAATATAACATAATCGCGTTTTTTAAGGAAAACATAAGACAATCTTTTAAACATGTTAAAAGTACGTACGAAATATATTCAAATATCTTGGAGCACACACACATTATCTATAAATACCGTAAAATGCGGCGTATAACGCGCACTTTCAGTACAAAAAATATCATAATTTACGGGTGCGTGCTGTACGCCCGCAATAAAAACGTAGCTTTAAAAATAAAACTAAAAAAAAAGGTGACATAGAAAAAAATTAGGCTTCAACAAAAATTGAAATACTGTTTATTTAAAAGAAATGACAATCCTTGTGAAATTAAAGGGTTGTAGTTCTAGAAGTATATATTATTTTTTCCGGAATCGTGGAATAATACCTTGATTAAATGACTTCAAAACATTAGAGCATTGAGCATATACATTTCAGGTTTCTTCGTAAGAAAGGGGGTGCGCGATATATGGCGAAAATACCTAAAAATTAAAAATTACAGCTTGAAAGTCTAGGGGCGCGTTATACGCCGGATTTTACGGTATACAAAAATAGATTTCATATAACTCCTAAAATCTTCTGTTTTTTTCTCTATAATATTAGTATACAAATGGGAGAATTGCATGCAAAATATATTTTTATAATTATCAGCCAGCCTTTCTTGCCAAATTTTCATATAACTTACATTAATGTTTCTTTTAACCTAAATCATACCAGTAATTACAGCACCAAGAAATAACTTGTAAGAACAAGAGACAATTAGGGATATTTAGAACTGCTTATTGATAGAGCATTAACGCAAAATATCTATCAGTTTTAGATTGACATCGCCAATGTCAAAAGGCTTTTATAAAAAAATATTTCATTACTTCTGATTATTTTTTCTAGAATTCTATTACAATTGCTGTTTTTTTTATAAAGCATTGTAAAAATAATTATATAAATACAAATGAATATAATTCCACCAAGATATTTATGAAATGTTCAAAATAAAAACTACTATAACAAATTAACTATTAAAAAGTTCACTTTGATAATTAAATTATTAAAATAAACTGTAAAGTATATAAGGATAGTTATGAGTAACATCAGTAAAAAACGAGTTTTTTAAACATGAGTTTTCGTTCCTCTTCCCACTTTGCGTAATATAATTTTTTATACCTTAAATTTTCTAAAGCGGAAGGGAACGTTGATCAGATTAAATTTTTCATAATTAGTTTTAATAACTTAATTTTAAGAGAAGATAGTTTATATGTTGGTTTCTCAAAATTCAACTGTTTCACGTTGTAAGCAATTGGAATTATGAGAAAAATTTAATTCTTTAAATAATTAGTTTTAATACATTTTTATTAATTATTATTAAGCTATCGTATTGTCATCAAACACAATCGTGTATAGAAAGTGTCAGCTCAAATGTGAACTTTAAAATATAAGAAAAAAAGTTTTAAAAGCTTTCACGCAGACATAGAATGTGAGTAGAAACGAGTAATATAAAAAAAATTAAGTCAATTCCTATTTAGGTCAACAAAGTAAATTTTCATTTTAATTATTTTTTATCAAATAATTACAATTAATATAAATATGTATATACATATGACAGAATCGTAATTATTAAGTAACAATTAATTTTTATTAATTATCATTAAAGTATCGTATTGTCATCCAAAACAATCGTGTATATAATATTTCAGTTTAACTGAATACTATAAAACGTGAGAAAAAAAATATTTTCAAGTTTTGACCCAAGTCGCTAAAAATGAAACTAAATGAGCTGTATCTATAATTCTTTGAATAATCAGTCTTATAGATTAATTTTTATTAATTATAATTAAATTACTGAATTGTCATCCAAAATAATCGGGTATGTAAAATTTCAGCTCAATTGAATGCTTTAAATAGTATTTTATTAACGATTGAAAATTTGAACAAGATATATATACGGAGATTGTGAATTAATAGTAGAGGAATTGAAAAAGACCATTGAAAAGAAGGAAAAAATAAGCATAGAAACAAAAGATTTTTTTTTTACAAATACATTGAAAAACCATACATAATTCATTGAAATTGTGATCCATCAATTTTATTTAAATGTATAGAAACACGCACATACAACATTAATTTACGTTTACAGAAAGTTCATTCAAACAAAAAGCTACTGGTACACTATAACGAGAAACAAAATTGTTGCGTAAGCAAATGCTTCTTGGGAACACTGAATTCCAACCCACACACACACAAAAAAAAATAATAAGATTCTTTTTCCCCATAAAAATCTTTTTATTTTCCCTTGCTCAAAGAAGGTCTTATCAGTTCCTCTTTGTCCAACCCGAAGTAATGTTTTCTTTAGGATTAACCAATTTTTTCGTTATTATAATCTGCTTTTCTTTGATAAAAAAAAAAGAAGAAAGAAACTAAGCTTCTTGCTTGTCACGAGAAAAAGTCTTTCTCGTATGGTTTGTTTATTCAAGATTAGCTTTTAGAATTCGCCACAAAAGGGGTATGTTTAGAAAGGACAATGAAAGTTTAAAATTCTTAGACCCGACCCGTTCTGCAACTCGGAGATTATGAGAGGCGCTTCTGTGAAAAGAAGGTCGTTACGAGTTAAAGTACTTTCATTCAGCTAATCTCTGAAAATGTTTTTCTTTAACAGATTTAGTGGAGTTTTTTTTAGTAATAGTAGTATACTAATTGGTTATTTATTCGATGTGTATAACCACTTACTAAGTGTTATGTTTGATTATATATTCCACTTTACAATATGACTGACTGGCACTTACTAATACGATTTTTTACTCTTAAGACAGTGTTTCTCAAACTGTGGGGTACCCCCCTAGGAAGGCGTGATAACTGTAAGAGGGGGCGCGAGCATATTGAAAAGTCAAAAGCAAAAGATTATTTAAAAAAATTATTAATCTACTGAAAGTAAACACAAAAAAAACCTTTCTGACATAATAAAAAGTAAAATACACATTAAAACTGATATAACATTTATAAATGTATCAATACTGTCCAATGTATTTTATAATTAATTTAACAATACTAAGTTAAGAACAAGCTTAATAATCACCAGTGACTCCATTGGATTCTTATATATAAAACTATGTTCAAAAATTAACAATTATCTTAAATATAATCTGTACTGTTTACAACTAATTCTTTCACTGCCGATTAAAAGTTACATGATTCGGTTCCCAATGCCCCCGTTTTCCACGTAGGCTCACGTATGGGATGTATTGGGGGGAAGGAGGGATGAAAAGGAATATAAATAAGTAAAATACCTTCTCTCAAATAAGTAAATCATTCGCAAACACAGTCAACATCCTTTTATTGCATTCCAAAGTATTCGGAATAACTTTCTGGGTAGCAGTGCACAGAGAAGATCGTACTTCAGAAAGACGCATATATATGTCGGGGATAATTAACGTTTTAACTGTGCGAGACGTATAGATACGCCAATGACACTTAACAGGTTAAAATCTTATTGTAACTTTAGCATCAAAGTGTAGTATTATTGATTTCAAAACTTTGTTATTGTATGGAAGGCGCGATGGAAATTCTGATTGAATATTGGGTCCAAATGTTGAAAGTTTTAGAAGCACTGTCTTAAGGCCGTGCCAGTGTCGCCCGAATACAGTCCGGGCAACTAGGTGCGTGCAGTATTTATGACGCCCGAACTGACTTCGAGCAAGAGAAAAATTTACGTTTCTATTTTGTGAATCCCGAGCTCTGAGTGTGTTTATACATTAGGATACTTAATTCACTATTTTCCTAATAGACGATATTAATGGTGAGACCAGAGACATGAGTTAATTGCAAAGAATACGATATAGGTTTTTTTGTGTGTAGTACCGTGTTTTGGGACATACCATACTCAGTGGTGTAACACACATACCCATGTAACCCCCGCATTGCGGGAGAGCCCAGGGTTCTAGGGGGCCCAAGGCCTTACTGCCGCTAAGTACCTACTCATAGTAAAATCCAACTTTGGGACCAAAAACCTGACTTTGCAGGGGGGCGAATATTCTTCGTTACGCTACTGACCCTACTGTAAAAGATTTGTACAGAGTAAGTATTGAAAATCCTATTGTTGTGTTTTTATATTATATTATACTAGTTATATTATATTTAGCTTCAAAATTTTGTTTAATTTGTTCTAATTGAATAAGATGTGTGTGTAAACCATTATTTTTTGATGTACATGTAAAATATTATATATATGTATATATATAAATACAGTAGTTATTGCATTTAAAATTTTGTTTTTGTAATAATTTTGTTTTTGCAGTTAAGGGGTTAATTTCAAATTTCAAAATTTAGATAACTTAAATTTCTAAAAGAAAAGTGATATGAACGATCTCGGGGTTTTAGACGAATTTGGTTTTAAAATACCCAAAACATCAACGATTTTTAAAAATTGATATTTTATTATCATTGTTTGATTGTTAACGTATGACTTTAAGCAACAAGAGGGCTATTGATGACAACCTAGTAACTTTATATCATGATCAACTGATTATGAAGACTCCTGAGTTAGTATTCCACTTGGAGAACTTTTCATTTACACATCAAGCCAGCGCGAGGGCTCTAAGCCCCAACAGACTTAAATTGCATCCCTTCTGCCACAAAACAGGTCTTAAGTAACATCACAACACAACAAAGACAACGATGGTCATGAATTCGCGATCGCTTAGCAACGGCTGCCGACATCGTTCGAAGTCTTTTACCTTATAAGTCACTCTTAAGATTCAGTAATCTCCCTCTTGTACGTAGAAATTTTGACATTGAAAAGGAATATTATTAGAGAAAATATTTTTTTTATAATGGATAAGTAAAAACCTTTCAAAATGTTTTTATAAATCCCACTGATAATGAATTCCTTTAAACATGTATTTACAATACATGTATATAAAAATTGCCCATTTATTTAATTTTGGTAATTCAAGTATAAAACTTTGAGTTCCAAATAACAAGTGACACTGTTAGTACGGTCATTATCATGAATTCAAGGATGATCGAGGCTTCGAAATCTAGTGCTACTGAAGACAGGCCGTGTAGAGGGGCTTATAGACATTAAATCCGTTAACTATCAGTCCTTCCGTTGTCGTGATGTAGGAGTTTGGAGAAAGTTGTACTTCCTCGCCACTTGATCGAAGTTCAAAATTACAAGGTCCATTGCCAAAGGTCATTCATGTTGCTTCAAAGAGTGTAAGGTAAATTAAAATCAAAACCAAAAGAACAAATCAAAGAACAGGGGGAAGAGGAACCCTATTCACCTCAAAGAAAAACATTTCTTTTTTTTTATTCATATTTTAGGCGTTAAATCAATAAATTCACAATGCATAAATAAATACTAAAATCTTTTCCCATTTAAAATAAAAATTCCGTTTTCTGTGGTAATTCTCCTACTACTCTCAGTTACATTCAATAAGGAACAGTGTAATTGAAAATTAACTGCTTAAAGTCTGTTCGAATAAGTTAAACTATTTGTAAGCTGCAAAACTACGTTCCGTTCTGGAATGCGGAGTGATTAATTTGTAATTAAACTGGCTTCCCTTTCAGAAGTAAATGCGATAATTATAGAATCTGGAAGCTCTTGCTTTGTACCTCCTCTTAACTAACATAAGAGTCATCCAACCACAAATTACTTAACAATTCCAGTCTAATAAGGAATCCAAACTTAATCATCTTTCTGTGTGCACATATTTCTTTACTAGACAACTTTCTGTTTCTGCAACTGGGTTTAGGTGGTCTGTTCATTCAAATGTCCATGACTTAAAACAAGTATACACTACTGGCCATTAAAATTGCTACATTAAAAAGGCAACATGCTACAGAAGTGAAATTTGAATGACAGAAAGAAGGTGCTGTGATATGCAAATAATTAGCTTTTCAGCGCATTTCAGTAGCGATACCTACAGTGTGTTTAAAGGAGGATATTTTTCAGTGGCTTTCTCGTGCTCAAATTGCATTTGAG
>BMAV01012944.1:42212-60322 GCA_019973955.1 Trichonephila inaurata madagascariensis | reverse complement strand
CAGAGGTGGTTGATATGGATACTGATTTCTCAGGATCTATGCACCCAAAATTTCTTGAAAATTTAATCATTTGTTATTTCTAGTATAATATATTTTTTCAATAAACATTTTGTTATCTGCATTTCTTACTGGTGTAGCAATTTTAATGGCCAGCAGTTTATTTTGAGGTATTAAGAATAACAGTGAGTGATTATTAACATCGCACTATAAAGCAAGACGAGGGCTATTCGCGAGGGACCTCCTAATTTTGAATCATGATAAAGTGACGAGTATGACACCTGAGCTAGCAACCCCCTTTCTGAACTTCATCACCATACAAATGGAAGGACTTTGAGCCTCGAAAGATTTAACACGAGCACATCATCCACCTTACAAGGAAGATCTTCAAGGTCACTGAGGCTCGAACTCCTGGCATCCCGCCTAGACCATAACAACAAGGCTCCCAAGTATCTAAGATAACAAAAGAGATGCTGTGATTGCAAGTTTTTGAAACTGTTTGATTTTATCAAAAGAGGCTTAAATAATAATAAAAAAACTATTTTTGTAGGTTATATTTTTGACTGAAATTTAAATAATGTTATTGTAAGTATAGTTAAGTAATTAAATTGCTTTTACACAATTTATATTAATAACAAAAACTCTATCCTTACCTCATGATTAAATTCTGCCCATGTGATCATGGATGGGCCTATTCAACGAATGCGCATGCGTCTGCCACCTACTACCTTTGTGAAATAAAGTTTTTTTTTTTTCTTTCAAATGGGGCTGCGTATTTGTAATTATCATTGCAGACCTAGTACATTCTCCGGAGCCGGTATAATTTTTTATTGTACCACCATTAAGTGCATATAAAATGTCATTATGTAATTTTGTCACTCAGTTTCAATCTCAGAGGGAGGCACCTGAGTTCTGATGATGCGAAATTGTACTTGAAACATTATATATATATATATATATTATATATACACACACACATTCTGTGGTCATTAATTATAAATATTTTTTTCTAACGGGGCTGCGGATTTGTAGTTACCATTGCAAACCAATGCTTTCCCCTGGAGCTGGTATCACTTTTTAGTGTGGTATCCTATAGGTGGATACCAATTGCCACAGTGTAATTTTGTCACCCAGTTTCCTCCCCAGAGGGAGGCACCTGAATTCTGATGATGAAAATTTGTGCTTAGAATTCAATTTGGCCGCAAGAACCCAAGACAAACATGCACTCTAGAGATCTTTAACATGCCGCATAATTCCACAACCTGGATGCTGTCGATTTTTTCATCAAGCAAATCCACCGACTTGAGCCGGGGTCGAACCCACAAACTAGGGTGCAAAAGGCCAGCGCTTAACCAACTATGCCACCCAGCCGGCATTGTGAAATTAAGTTGTAGAATCAAAAATGTAATTTTTGACTTGCCCTAGAATGTTCAATAAATAAGGTTCCGCCTGTGTTTGTTTTTTTACGGAAAATTTTAAAAATGATGGTTTTAATACACTATATTTTGCTATAAGAAACTAACCTTTCGTAATAAAATATGCCATGTTAGATTTAAAATCATAGTAATAAAATTTATATACATTGTATATTTTAAAGCAAATCGTTTGCTTAAGGAAAAGTTAAATTTTGTAATGTCATAGGATAGTTCATTTTAAATTCAATCGGACCTAGTACACTACAGCTATTTCCAGTTCAACCAATTGCCTGAGCTTTTGAAGGCAAAACTCTTCTTAATAAAGATTAATGAAAAGGACGAAAATTAATTATTGCTATTTGCGTTTGATTTATTACGTAGTTCAAGTGTAATGCATAGTAAATTCAATGTAGCAAATTTATCACTAATAAATAGTCTTATCTAATATCTGCACGGATTTCAATTAATTACAAATACAATGAATGTACAGTTTCGACGAGCCATAGAAAGTAAGGAAATTAGTTGGAAAATAATTAATGTTATTGATGTAACCTCTCGTAAAAGAGCGTTACTTTCACAAATGGGCTTCAAATTTTATTTAACATTAGAAATCTGTTACAAAATTACTTCATAGAATGTTTCTAAGTACATCAAAATAGTTTATATTACTTACTCCTATTGATAGATGTAAATAATGCAATATAGAGCAACAGTTTATTCAAGTAAGAAAAGCAACTAACTTAATAATTTGTGGAATACTCACCAAAATGCATTATGTATATAAGTGTTCGTATGTAATTATTAATGAAGTGTAAATTTGCCATATATATATAAATTGATTTCAGAGCTAAGCCATAAATGGAAGTATAAAAAAGATAGTTATATAGATAATTAAATAGAAAAATTAAAATAAAAAAATATGCCCAATGCAATATAATAGCAAATTCTTAGTCTTAGGAACTAAGAGTGTGTAGGGTTAGATTTTAATATTAAAAATCAATTTGTTCTACTGATAAGATGGAACATATACCTTATTAACAATACTCTGTGGTTTATACTATCAATTTATATTAGGTTATATTATATTATATATATATATATATAT
This sequence comes from Trichonephila inaurata madagascariensis, assembly GCA_019973955.1. Taxonomy (NCBI): domain Eukaryota; kingdom Metazoa; phylum Arthropoda; class Arachnida; order Araneae; family Nephilidae; genus Trichonephila; species Trichonephila inaurata. Next base: position 57,805 of record BMAV01012944.1, on the reverse strand, counting down.
ATATAGTCCTTTCGCATATACGTACTAATTTTAGGCTTGGCTTCATTTTTCTTTCCAATTTTTTCCCCCTCTCTTGTGCTATTATGTCGAAATTTTCTACTGGATGGGGAAGGTTAGGATTCTGCAAAGCACGCTTAACCGTATTTCACTGTCGTAATTCAGTGACAGCTCTAGAAAACATAATAGTTTTTCATTTAGGTCTATATTTTTTATGTCTACTCATATTTTGGTGGGTTTTGATAGATTTTTTTAAATCCAATTTCATTCATTCTTAGCTTTGTAGGAATTACACCACAACTTGTCTTTTATCATCTTATTTAGTTATACTATATTTATATAAAGTCAGAAATTACTAGTTTATTTATGATTTCATATTATATAATGAATATTATATGATTTGATCTAACGCGCGAATATTATATATAAACAATTTATATAACGAAATAAAAATACATTAATCACTTTGTTTATTTTGAATAATATTGAATATAACACTGAGTATTATAATTCTTGGCACATTCAGTATAGTTGTTAGTAACGCTGACTGCTATATTGTAGGGCCTGGGTTCGAATCCCGAAGAGGACATGAATATTTGTAAATGTATAGTGCCTTCGTGGCAGGGTGCCACTCTAAATGTTAATCTAGCCGCAAGTCCGTTCGTGAGGTTAGTGGAAGAGGAAGAGAGGGGAAGGTTACCGACCCCTCCCCCCAGATTGTGCTCTCTCATTATTGGGGTGGAATCGAGCTTAAAATCTAGCCTCTTGTCACGATGAATTTCGTAGGGACCTCGATGTGAGGCAACTGTCGATTGTCGATCGGGTGGTATTAGTAACAACAACATAGTTTTTTGCATTTTCAGATAGGTGCTGCAGAGGAAAAGATACTAGTTTTTCGTAAATTTAGTTCTTGACACAATGTATTAAAGGTAACTCTCTGTACATTATCATGTAAATTTCCGAAGGAAAGAATAATACGGATTACGTCCCTTCAATGTCATTATCAAATGTACTGTGAACTATGTTTTATTCGATGTAAATTATTAGTTACAAAGCCAATTAGTTTATTTATTTATTTGTTTAACTCCAAGAAGCTAACTTTAATTGTAGTAACTACGTTCTTCCTTATCTTAACAGAATATAAATGTTTTTATAATGTCGCATCGGCAGAGCTCAGGTGCCTCCCTCTGGGGAAGAAATTAAGCTTCAAAATTACTTGGGACAATTGATATCGCCTAAATGATGCCCCACACTAAAAAATGATACCGACTCTTGAGGAATGTACTAGTCTGCAATGGTAGAAATACCAATACGCAGACCCATTACAGAAAATAAATACATGTTTTTTCATGCTAATTGAATAAAAGTTTCAAAACAATTAACTGTTTTAAAAAAATTGTTTTATTTTTATGAACTGGATAATAATGTAAAAGCGATTTAATGTTTATACTTATGTAAAAAGAATTCAAAAATAAAATGTTCATTTTTCTAAAACAGAATACAATTTTTCACCTAATTATTCTCCATTATCGACCACACACAATATCTTTATCAATATTCTTGAACTGAATATTTATTCTACTGTTTTTATACATTATTTTTTAATAAATTTCTAGTCTTACCCCATCAGTTATACTTATAGGTTCATAAAGCCAACTAAATTCTCTTCTTCACTGAGAACACAAATACTTTGAAACTCGAACACTTAAGCGATTTTAAGTTTGGCGAGAACAATATAGTGGGCTTGTGGAAACAGAAAAACTATTTAAAACTATAAGTACGTGATTAAATTTGGCTCTTACACTCTCAGCAAAATTAAATCACAACATTCATTAGCATCCCGCAAAAGCGTGAACGGAATAGAATTCGAGTGTCAAAAATTTGGTAGCGAGAGCTGCTACTACTATACATGCATGTCATTTATTTTGTATGTATTCCTGAATTATGGATATATCTGCCATAATTAAAAATTGCAATGATCAATTTTATAACCTATATATTTCAGTTATTGTGTTTCTTAATTAATTTTTATGATTTCGTTAGGTTATAAATTTTACAGTGAAATCAAAATAAATTTTTTCGGGCCGGATTGGTGGTGTTTACGAACCCGTGCTGGCCCATAGACCCCAGTTTGGTGACCTCTCATTAAAACTTACAAAAATTAATTCACCACGATTTACGTTATTTTGAGATGAGGACAATAACATCTTTATTTCGCTCTCCGGTGGATTATTTCCACAACCTACTCTGTAGATACTTTGAGGTTTCACAAACCATTTAAATTTTAGCAGTCTCCGCGTTACGTACCACTCAATTTTCTTTGTCGGGATAAGATTTAAAAAAGAAATTCTGCAATAAATACGTAACAACACAATCTTAAATTTTCATCTTTTAACAATCAAAGAGGGTTACATAATTCGTCGTCATCTTAGATATCAAAGAGGGTTAAATCATTTGTCGGCGTCTTAGATAAGAATAATCGAATTCCATCATAAAGAACGCAATAATAAGGTAATAGCATCCTCCAATAATTCCTCTCAAGGGACAAATGATGGAATCCTTGGGTACTTTGAGAGCTTTAATCAATAATATCATCATCTAACACATCATCCAAAAGAGCAGAGAGGTAAGGCGGAAAAAAAAGAACAAAGTAGGTGGAGTGCTTCTTCGGGGAATATCATTTGAAGTAGATATGCAAACGATATTCTTTCCCAAAAATCGTCTTAAAGATTGTCCCCTTTATCTTCTTTTTCTGTTTCATGACTAAATCTTTGGGAACAACTTCTTAGAATATTATCCACCCCTTCTCCCTTCCTTCTCTGACTCCAGGCGATCTCAGGCGAAATCCTCCCCCCTCCCTTCTAACATTCCTTTTTCTCTCTCCATCCCGGTAAATCGTTTCTGGAAAGATGAGGCTCTTGTCCTTCCCCCCTCCCACACCAGGAAGAAAAAAAATTCCTTGAGGGGGGTGGAGGAGGAAAAACCTCCCTCTGTCAGACGATTTTTTTTTTATCTTTTGTTATTTTTTATCTTTTCCTCCTTTTTCTTTTCGTCTTTATCCTCCGATGGAAAAAGCAAACGATCATAAAGGGTCCAGGGCATGAAGAAGAAAGAAAAGAAAAGAGAAGGGGGGTGTTCCGGGAGAAAGAAAATCCGGAAAACGGGCAAAATCATCTATCACTCAACTGAAAAGGCCGCGCAAATCAGGCAACCGATGCATATGTAGTATTGAGGACTGAGACTAACAACGATATGTTTCCTCTTCTCCATTCAACATGCCTATCTCTTTTTTTTCCTCTCCGGCAAATAATAAAGGCAGGAAAACCTACAAAACTTCAGATACATTGAAAACGATTTTTTTCCTCTTTTCCGCCATCCCCCTCACGCGTCAGTCAGAGGGGTTTTTATTTTATTAAAGTCGTCGTGTCACATTTTTTTATTCCCGCCCCCCCTTTTCAAAAATTTTTTCTCCCCCCCTTTTTTTTTTTTTATTTGTTTCGCATCACACCCCTTAATCTGTTCTTCGTTTATTCCGAGGCAGCGTTGAAAATGACTACATGCTTTATCTGGGTCGTTAAGAAGCGAAGTGAAGCAAGTCAGATGGTTCGGCGTTCTAAGGAAAAATGGTGTGTTGATAAACGATAAAATCAGCGGTTAAATTTCGATTTGTTTCATTAATTTTATGAGAATTTTAGTTATACTACTAAAAAAGAAAAAAGTGAACATTTAAGTGATCTAAAAACGACGTTTAAAAAATTATAACATTTCGTAATGTGAAACTCACTGTTTAGCGTATTAATTGGCACCAAATACATATTAGAATTATTTTTTTTAAATTTATAGTGTAACAAATAATATGAAAAAAAAAATTAAGTCAATTCCGACTTAGGTCAACAACAAAAAATTTATTTTAGTTACTTTTCATTAAATAGTTACAATTAATACAAATAAGTATATAAATATGACAGAATCACAATATTAAGTGACAAAATAGAAAGCGATTTTCCTCGCAATATTCCATTTTCCTTTCTATGTATGCTGTTGGACAATTATTTTTGTGTTTGTTAATATTTATTCATTAATTAAACTTAATTATTCCAATAAAATAGTATGGTAAAAAGAAATTATATTCTCAGAAATTAAGCCATTCCAGGTGGAATTCAAACCCTCGACCATTGGATTAGAAGTCCAACGCGCTACCATTTGCACTACAGAGGCACAACAAGTGATTTTCCTTTCTATATATGCTGTTGGGCTATTATTTTTGTGTGTTACTATTCATTCTTTTTTAACTTAATTAATGAATTAATATGCGGAAAAACTGTATTAACATCAAATGTAATCCACAAGTTCAAAAAATGTATTTGAACTTAAATGGATGAGAATAGAAAGTACTTTATTAACGTTTGAAAATTTAAACAAGATTACATATATGTATAGGGAGAGAGTGAACTATATAATAGTAGGAATTGAAAAAGATAGATGTTTTCAACGGAAAAACAAGTTTTTTTCAAATGTTTCCTTAATTTTTGAAGAGAAAATGCATTTTTGACTTATACAGCAATATGTTTATATTCGAAAATACATGAAAAGTTTTAAAATAAAAGAATTACCTGAATTTTACTTCTCCCATTTGGTTTTGTGTCTCTGGCCTATAATATCAATATTTCCTCCTTTTTTTAAACTAGAATGATCCTATTTTCACATAAATTTAACCCGGAAGTCTTTACGGAATATATCTTCAAAAACAATTACTTATAAACTAATTTAATATCAGCTAAGATAATAATGAATTACCTCTAAACTTCTATTAGATAGTATAACATTCTAAGCTTATTATTTTTGCATCAACTACAATTGCAATAAATTGAATTTAAAAGCAATTAATAATAAGTAGCTCATGAAGAGAGTTGAGTTAAAATTAGTTTGACATTAGTTATAAGTTCACTGGAAATTCAGTAGGGAGAAATATTTTAACAGATAAATTAGCTTTGGGAGCAGTTGTATTCAAATTGTAACATCTCTGTTAATAATTGTAACAATTCATGAAATAATTAATTTAATGGCACATTTATCTGAAACATACCATTGTGATTAGAGATTTATTTGTGGATTAGTTCTTGTAACACATGCGTGTATAATTTCAGACATAATAATAATTATTAATTACACATTACATTTAGGCTGGCAGTATAGCATATTGTAGACAATTATTATGTCATTAGAAATGTTAGCTATACTCAGCTATAAATATGCAACATTTCTAAGCATAACTTTCCTAACTAAACTGTGTCTCAATACACTTTATTCCAGTACTAATCTTTAGGAAATGATCACAAAAAAATGTATCCTTTTACATGAAATATGCTACAAATGCGCACAAAAACAAAGAAAACAACTTAGTACAAGGTGTTCAAAAAATATGGTTACACTTTTAAATATTAATTACAAATAAACAAGAAAAAATATCCAACTTCCATACAGAAAATACCAAAGCTTTTTTACAGTGTTTTATTGCACTTATTGAAAGTGCGCAGTAATTGTTGTGCGCAAGGCATCAAATCTGTACGATATTTCTGACCATATTCTATAAAGTATTGCAGGATCAACATTATGAATGGCCATCGTATATAATTCGATCTTTCACTTCTTCAGTCTTCTAAAATGAAGGATTGGTAAACAGTATTTTTCAAGTACATCTACAAGAAGAATTCCAAACGTGTTACGTATGGAGATCTAGGTTGCCACGGTATTGGACTTCTTTCCATCCATCACCCAGAGAACGTTTCACAACAAACCTTTCTCAGTTAAAACTCCAGAGTGGTGGGGCCCCATTTACGTTGTACATGAGTTTCAAATTTAAATTCGATAAATTAGTCTACAACTTGCGCTTTTTCTTGCGGTGAAGCCATTTTGAAACAAGAATGTTCAAAAACGTATAGACATTGCAGCATTTAGTTTGCATTTCATTAAACAGAAACTAATCTTTTCTTTATGGAATGTAAATAACCATAAGTGAAAATATGTGTTTATTTTTAGAAATGTTTGTTTAATATTAGGAAAAGTATAGCCATACTTTTCAGATACCCTATACATCAAACCATAAGCATTTGAAATTTAGGCTGCTTATAAACTGCTTCTTGAAATGAAAACTTAACTCACACTTTTCAAGAAATTTCAATCTAAAAAAGTGCTTTCAGTAAATATATCTTTTCCTATAAATGAAAAAAAAAATTAGAGCATATGTCTCTGTACAAGAGAAAATATTGTAGGCATATTGTCAACTTTCTGCCAATTACATCATAAATTCTTAATATTTTCAATAGATGATTGCATCCTATTTATCCCAAATAGTAATTCAGAAATATTCTATGTACCACTTTTGTAATAGAAAAATTAAAAGTAAAAATAATAGCTTTTCGAAATCATTTGCTATAATAAATGTTGTCTTAATAAAAAAAATAATAATCATTAAGTTAAATTCAACATTTAATCTACCATTTTATTAACATTTATATACAAACATCAACAAAAGATTCTGTTATTACTTTTCCCACCCAATCAGAGTGCAGTAACATCAGGTTAAGGCCAACGAAATTAATTGTAGTAGAGGGGTGGGCAGATCGCGTGTCTATCGTTTGGCAGCAGTTTTTGAACACTCTGCAGGTAACAGTAGATTTGTCTCCGTTCTTCCCGAATTTTGAAGGAGAACCCCCTTGAAGATGTTTAGGGGTCTTCCACCTTTCTTCCTCTATGCTCACTGATTGTCCCATACCACGCAGTCACTATACATTTGTAAACAACCATTCCTTCCTCGAGATTTAAATTCGGGCCCTTCGCACAGTAGTCAGCGTCAATAACCACTACTCCACCTGGGTCACACAAAAGCTTTAAAGGCAGCTAATTGGAAAATGAAAAATGAGCATGTACTGTTTTAAATACAATGCTAGTATATCAGCGTTAAAGTTGCAATCCTTTCAAAAGAGTATTATTGGTTTGATTTTATAAAATAATTGGAAAAGAGTGTAAGGTAAAAATAATTACAGAAACTCACGTATCAATTTTTATTATAAAGAAACATTTTGGTTGCAACATCTTCCTCTTGATATAAATAGAATTTAGTCTAAGCCTTAAATCCCTCCATTTTATTTCTTTTAATTAATTTACATAAGATTGATTGATAAGGAGAATTATTTCAAAGACTATTGGATCATCCTAATTAACGTTGCGCCAGAGACACTTAATGAACCATTAGTAAATGGACCTCGTAATTATGAACCATGATCAGGGGAGAAGGACAATACTTGAATTAGAGCCTTATTATCCTCCGCCGCCTCATAAAGTTGATTGTTTTTATTGGCGCAAGTGCAATTTCGCCAAGCCGTGCCAAACTCTCAATAATTTACCAGTAACCAAGTACAGCATTGAATAATTACTAAAAATGTATATCTGTGAACTAGAAGCTCGGAATAAAGAGAATAAAGGTATTGGCTTTTATAGAGGTAGGACGAAACAGGATATCCAGGGATGTGTCACTATTATGACAGACAGACCCATGAAAGAGAGAAATACTATCCAAGTACCCCTAGAACAGTGGTTCTCAAACTTTAAATACTTGCGACCCAATATTCAATCATAATTTTCATCGCGCCCCCCTTCATACAAAAACAATGTATTGAATTCGATATTACGATACTTTGACGCTAAAGTTATAAGACGACTTTAACCTCTTAAGGACCGCTGACATATATAAACGTCTCACCCAGCCAAAGCGTTGATTGTCCCAGACGTATATACACGTCTTTCAAAAATACGATCTGTTCTGTTTACTGCTATCCACAATATTATTCAGAAAGTTTTGGAATGCAATAAAAGGACCTCGACAGAGTTTGCGAAGGATTTACCTATTTCTTAGTTTATTCCCTTTCTCTCCCCCCCCCCAACACCACAGATGAGTGCATAAGTGTAAAACGGGGGCATTGGGGAGCAAAGCGCTTAACGTTTAAACGGCAGTCTCAAGAGATTGATTATAAACCGTATAAATTATCAAGATAGTTGATAACTTTTGAAAATAATTTTATATATCAAAAGCCCATGGGGTCACTGATAATTATTAAACTTGTTCTTAATTTAGTTTTGTTAAATTAATTATAAAATACATGGAACAGTACTGATACATTTATAGGTGTATTATATAAGTGTAAATATTTTTATTACGTCAGAATTTATTTCTTTTTGTTTGCTTTCAATAAATTACTAATTTTTTTAATAATCTTTTGTTTCCGATTTTTCAATATTCTTGCACCCCTCTCCAAGAGTTATCACGCCCCAATAGGAAGGCATGCCCTACAGTTTGAGAAGAACTACCCTAGAACAAATATTAAATTTTATTTAAAGGAAACTCTTGAAGGGTCACACATCGGAAGATATTTTCAAACAAGAACATAACTCAGCCATCCCCATCATTTCATACAATAATTTTTAAATTGAAACTCAGATATATTACCAATCAAGTATCATTGTATTATGTAATTCCTAAAATGAACGACTTGAATGTAACCCTCTGCATGAGAGGACATTGAGACTAATTGCATTTAGCATGAACTAATTCTCAATCCCTCATGAAAATGTTTTATAGAATGCTAGACCGAACCTATGTATCCTAAAAACCAAAGCCATTCCAAGACAGCTATATTGAAAAATTTCCTGTATTTAAATTGTGTTTTATAAATACATTACAATACAGTAAAACCTGTTTTGTGCGGTAGATAGGGACCACATAAAAAGAAACCACACACAAAAAGGATTACTTGAAAATATATATATTTCATAAATACTTACAACTAAAAAACAACTTTGATGATATACTACAGAATTTTTTTTTATGCGGTGGAGAGGGACCGCGCATAAAAAAAAAGTCACTCTTTGAAAATACATCAATTAATTACGAAGTTCATGTGAGAAAGTACTTCCAAACAAAATAAATTAAATTTTACACATGGAAACATTTTAAAAACATTTCATTTTTCATACCATACATGTAGAAGTTTTCAAAATGCACATATACGAGGGTTGGGGCATAAGTCATGGGAACTATTTCTTTTTCTTGTAGATATGTGAATGGATCACACATGTATGTGTGTCATGTGGAAGTTCTGAAGTCTTAATGTGTATGCAGTACAACAGATGGATATGTGATAGCTGGTAGTAGTGCAGCGACGGCTGTGAAATCAGTCAATTGGTCAGTGTCGTACGAGATGGAAGTAACCCGTGTCGAGCAGCGCTCTTACATCAAAGCCGTTCTCCGAGGGAGAAATGTGATGGAATGTCACAGTGAATTAGTGGAAGCCCTTGGGAATAATGCCCTACCATACCGTACAGTAGCACGTTGGATAGAAAAGTTTCAGCTAGGACGTGTATCAACCAGTGATGAGCAACGTTCGAAATGACCGGTCACCCACCGTACTCTCCCGATATTCCGCCCTGTGACTTTGATCTCATTCCCAAGATTAAGGAACCAATACGTGGTAGGTGGTTTGCAATACGAAAGGATATTGCTAATGCTGAGCGCCAACAGGTGACCCGATACACACATGGTGACACACACAAATTTACACACATTCACAAATGCTGAGGCTGATGGTATTCAGCACCTCCCACATCGTTGGTAACGTGTGGTGACAGTAGCAGGGAACTACAATGAGGGTCCTTAGGCCCAAGATTGTCACGTCAACTTTATGTGTACTGTGTTATCATTCTTGCACCTTGAAGGCCATATTGCCCTGCATACTACCGTAATAAATTAATGTGTTACTATATTTCAGTTCTATTCATTGTCCACACATGTAGTTAACACCTTGTCCTTTCGTCTGTATATGTTACATTTTCCAACCGGTCTGGTATCTTCAAGAAAAAAATAGTTGCCATGACTTTTACCCCAACCCTCGTATAATTCACTGCTAGTCGTCATAATCCAAATCACGCATCTTCCTGTGATGAACTATTTCGAAAACGCTTTCATTACTTTTAGATACAATTTCAATTGGTTCATTTGTTGGCACCATATAGTAAGTAATAACGGTTGGACGACGGTTGGTTGTCAGTTGCTTGTGAACGTTACGATAACCAGATATGCATGACTGAAGCACTTTTTGGAATTTCACACTTCTTTCGGAATTGGTATCTATTTTGAGAAATTGCTTTTCCGATTTTTTTGAAAGATGGATCCCTGCATATATTTTATCCACTCTCAAAGAATCCGGCTCTTCTTGCCCGTCTTCATAATCTATCAAATTATTGATAATGCGACTATCATTGAAAAATTCGTCTTTAATCAAGCACGTGTTGCTAATTCGTTGAAAGAAAGCAATTGAAAGTGCATTGTCGAGAGACTGTTTATAACCAATGAAAAGAGAGCACCTTGAAGTGTATATATGTACATTGATATAAAACAGTGGCACTAAAGTCGATGAAATTCATATACCCAGAAAAAGAAATCGCACAAAAATAAAATCGCATAAAGAAGGGGTTCTACAAAGGGTAAAAACAGATTCTACTGTATTAAAAAATTTGCTGTAATATATCGTGCATACGCGCGTGCATTCTTGCGTATATATAATAGTTGTGCGAGTTGATTATGTGCTTCATCTATTATATTTTTTACGAATTGGTTTGTTTTATTCTATAAAACTTTAAGAATTCTCCTTTCAATCACATAAAAATTTGCATTAACATACATACTGTTCATAGAATGCATTTTGGTGGATAGGGCTTTGGAATGACCCATAACATATCCGCGCTTTTCTATGCCCTTAATTTATCACGAAGAAAATGATGTATATTTAAAAGTGTATTCTGGTGCTAATTAAGCGAATACAGAGTTGAATCATCATTTATCTTTGCGAATTCACATTACGCAAGAGATCATCCCCGTGTAAAATTGTCTTCGAAATTAATGATAGAAGGCTTTAATTTGAAAAGCGTATATCATTATTAACGAATTAGACAAATAACGTTAAATGTAACGGTAAAAGTTACTCAATTTCACGCAATCTACCAAATTGCCTTTCTTTAAAACGTATTCGAAAGCTAATTCTCCTTTTAAATGTTTTATAAGCAAATAATAGGGTGATTTTGTTTGGCGTAATTACTTTACAAGAATTTGTATTGTTTAATGTATTTTTCCCGAATTGATTTGTTTTCTTCTATATAATTTTTTCGCATGGGCTCATCTTGTTTAGTTCTATCTTGTCGCATTAGTTTGCTTTGTTTAACGAGTTCTTTCGCATTACTTCACGCACAACTCGTTTTATTCAACATCGGGGCTTGAACTTAAATTGCTTGAGTTGTGCCCCGTATGGGTATATCTTATTTATTAGAAGTTTATCACAATGATATATGTGTTTAAATACAATTTTATTTTACGTAATTGCTATCTGTATTTTAATATAAGTTAAGGCTTTTAAGTGATAATTTAATATAGGAATGCTACGCACCAAATTGTTTATGATCGCCAAGATGGGCGATAACATTACAATATGGTTACCTTGCTATTTTTATCGTGTGATCATGTGGTTGCCATGGGGATAACGTATATTAGAGTTAATTGTTATTGGCGTTTTTTAGCGGTAACCCTTTTAATTTCAGACGATTTTTATGCGATTTCTTTAAAAATTTAACCATTTTCATGACATTTGTTCTACAATCTACTATTTCAGTCTTCTGTTGTATTTTGTGCTAATTTCAGATAAGGATAATTCTAATATTATTGGCGAGTACCAGGATATTTTTTTAATAAGAATGAGTGCTGTGCTTTTAATTATTGATGCAAACTGTGCATTTCCATATTGCTTTTTAAGTAATGCATTTTTAAACGTTCCTTGTTCGTCGAAATTCCTTGATATAACTCGCAGTTTTTGGAATATTGCAAGTTATCAGCAATTATTAAATGATATTCATTATTAATTTTATAATATATATTATGTAATTATTTCATTTATAATATAATATTAACAAAAAATTATAAATAATAATTATTATATTAATTATTTTATTTATAATAATTTTTTGTTGTCTTATTTATAAATATTACACATGTTTGTTTTTATTATTATATTATACAAGCATTATTATATATAATTATTATTATATATAAACATTATATGAATATAAATCATATATATATTAATTTTTTACTAAATTATATAATAATATATTATACACAATGTAATATTGTTAGTATTTATCATTTTTACTATATTTATATTCATTATTGGTTGATATTAGTTATTTTCAATCAATTCATATATTCTTCAGTTTAAGTATATTTCTCAATATGTTTCAAAACAGTTGTTTAAATTATTTTCCAGACGATTTTTTACCGATAAGCCGCCATCTTGGAACAACCAGCACCGTTTGGTGTGATTCCTTAATCGCGCCCAGCAGCGCGCGCTAGGCGCATAGCACTCCTAAATCAAATTGGTTCTGGCTTTTATTCATGTAAATACAAAAAAAAAGTTCACGAGGTACGAGAGATATTGAGGTAATAGCTGCCAACAGTCAGTTTTTCTTATATAAACAATAATATTATTCAGAAATTCTGAAATAAGAAAAAAATAGAAAGCCGTTGTCCTTTAAATCTAATTAATAGATGAAAGTCAAAAGAAAGGTTTAAGTTCGAGACTCGTTCCTTACCACTTCACCTACTACAATAAACTAATATGGCATTTGATGTTTTAGCGGCTTTGGTGGACTTTTGTAAAAATAGTTCTCAAAAGACATGTGAAGACGCTGGCATCGTAAATTTCAACTAGGTTCAAGTGACGAGAAGGACTCCTAAGCTGGTTCTCCCTCTTCAACTTTCCACACCATGCCAGCATAAGGACTTTAAACTTTTACAGATGATTTAGAGGAATATTTAGTATAATGTTTAAATGTGTCGCTTAAGGTTTTGTAGCAAATTTAGTAGAACATTTTAGTGTGACAGTTGATGCTTTAATGATAAACACAGCATTATGTTTTAATGTAACGCATAATGCTTTAGTAGCAAATATAGTATAACGTATTAAAATGACGGTGTTGTTGTGTTGTGGCTAATGCCACCTGTCTGACGTAGTCACAGAACGAGGCCCACGAAATTCATCGTGGCAAGGGGCTAGAAATACGCCTGTCGTTGGCCTAGGCCTTGATACATATGACAATACGAATTAGCTATGCGAAATTCCCCGAAGGGACGATAGATGGCGACACCACCTATCTCCACCTCCACAGTTTTGCCATGAGACTGGAGGGGAGGGAAATATTCTCCAGTCCCCTGCACTCGTGATTCAGCCCACAAGACTTTCGGACCCACTGATTTAACGAGACAGTACTCCGTGTGTACTTGGAGGGTAGTTGGTGGCATCGGGCATCAAACCCAGGCCTTGCGGTCAGGAGTCCGATGCTCTAACCACTAGGCTACCCACGGTTGTTGCTATAGTGATAGAACATTTTTTTAACCCTCCAAGAGGTCTGCTCGTAAAATCCCGTCATTCCAGAGATGCTTTTTCTGCCTTCAAGCAAGATTCACAAAAGCGGTCGAACCGCATTCTTAAAAATACAGCTCAACCGCTTTTGAGAACCCCACCTGACGGCAAAAACATACGTGCGGTGCATTTTTGAAGCATCTCCAGAAGGACAAGACTTTACGTACAGACCGCTTAGAGGGTTAATGTGAGGAATCATGTTTTAGTAGTAAATTAAGCATAACATATTAATGTGGTGTGACGGTTGATACTTCAGTGGCACACTTAGTATAATGTTGATACTTCAGTGGTACGTTTAGTATAATGTTGAGATGATCAGTGAGTACTAACGTAGCACTGCTCAGCTACACGAGGGTTTTTGGTGATGGATTTCGTATTTTAAACCATGGTCAAGTGAAAAGGACATCATCAGAGCTGGCATCCCTCTCTCCAATTACCACACTACACGAACAGGAGGACGTTTGAGGCAGGACAGATTAAACGTGCATCAGCCCCTCTACACAGTGGGTCTTCAGCGGTACTAGGCTCGAACTCATGACACGCTGGGCAAGAGTCCGTGACCTTGATCACTAAGCTATCGTGACCTCTAGTATAATGTTGATACTTCAGTCGTACACTTAGTACAATCTTGATATTTCAGAGGTACACGTAGAAAAATGTTGATGCTTTAGTATAAAATTTTAAATGACTTTCAACAACGTGATGGTTAATACTATAGTGGTAGACACCATAAAACTTTTTCACATTGAAACATAATATTTAAAAAAATAACACGTAAAATTTGTGTATTCTTATTTCAAAGCACTTATAAATGCACCCCACTTATAAAATCAACGACCCATAGAATTTCAATTCAATGTCAATCATGTAATGCTCATATTTTACTTCAGAATATTGCATAATACGTGTGTTCATACTTTACTACAGAGTATTACAGAATGTCTTCACATACTTTATACTTTAGAGTACTAAAGAATATATTCATTCTTTACTACTCAACATTCAATGAATAATAATGCAAACACATAAAATGTGGTCGATGTAATTTTTAAATATTGACAGCTATTTAAAACAGTGAATTCAGCCATATTAATTTAGACCCAGTACACTAAGCCAGTGCTTCTCAAACTCTCAATATTTCCTCCCCAATATTCAATTATAATTTTCATCGCCCCCCCCCTCTATACAAGAACAATGTATTGAATTCAATAATACTATACTTTGACTCTAAAGCCACAATATGACTTTAACCTCTTAAGTCCTACCGACGTATATAAACGCCCCGATCAACCAAAACGGTAATTGCCCCGGACGTATACATACGTATTTCCGCAGTATGATCTTTTCTGTGCAATGCTGTTCATAAAATTATTTCGAAGGCTTTGGATTACAATAAAAAAACCTTGACAGTGTTTGCGAAAGATTTACTTATTTCAGAGGATTTGCTTATTTATTTCTTTTCTCCCCTCCCTCAATATATCACATACACACGCCTTCATGAAAACGATGGCATTGGGGAGCGAATCGCGTAACTTTTTATTGGCAGTTAATGAATTAATTATAAAGCGTGCAAATTATCAAGATGTGTTAATTTTTGTGTACAACTTTATATATAACACAAGTCCATAGGGTCATTGGTAGTTATTAAACTTGTTCTTAACTTAGTATTGTTAAATTAATTATACAATACATTGTTAGCAGCACTGATTTATTTATGCGTGCATTATATAATTGTAAACGTGTTTTTATTTCTTATTATGTCAGAATGTGCTTTGTTTGTTTACTTTCAGTAAATTCATATTTTTTAAAAAATATATTTTGATATTCGATTTTTTTAATATGCTCGCGCCCTTCTCTCAGAGTTATCACGCCCCCTAGGGTGCACGCCTCACAGTTTGAGAAACTCTGCACTAAGCCCATACGAAACTTTAAATATTCCTTTGCCTAACTTACACCACTCTTCCATTTTCCTAGCCATCAATTTTTTCCCCTTTTCCCCCCTTCGAAATAAAAGAAACGTCCCCGTCCGGAATAAGCTATTGTTGATGGAATGTAAAGTTTTATCTGAGAGGG
>BMAV01012944.1:0-37212 GCA_019973955.1 Trichonephila inaurata madagascariensis | reverse complement strand
TGGGTTGGTTACAGCCGACAGCCTTCAAAGAAGCGTCTTATTCCCCCCCTCCCCTCTTCCATCCAAGGAATGTTCAATATGTGTTTTCTAACACATTCATTATTTCTTAATTGATTGCATATTACTCATTCAAATTATGTTGTATTATTCCTTTCTTCTGTACAACTTTATCTTTTGTTTTTTGTACTTGAGATCAACCGAAATAAAGTCTAGAAACAATTTCTATCTAAAGACAATTTAGCAAAGTTTTTGTGGAAATCGTTTTCTTAAGAAATGTTGACTGTGTTGTTTTACAAATATGATTTTTTAGAGTGCTCAATGTTCTTCTATATTACGTCATTTACTTTACTTTGTTATTGAAACATAAGCTGTCATTATTTTCTCCTTCAAACTAAGGACACTAATACAGTACCGGTTTATTTATTGGGCGCTTGTGGAGGGCACCCAGGGGACCGTATAAGCTGGGCCTAGTTAGGTTATAAATTTCGATTCTCCAGGGGCAAGGGGTCCTGAATATGAGCTTAAATCGACACTGCTTCAATAAAGGCTTTTTCAGAAGATATGTTATTTATATTCATTCCAATATTTGCTTAAATACTGGGCAGGTAAGAAAAATATTTCAGTGAACTATACTGTACTGAACTCAGTGGTACATCAGCCCATGAGAGCCATGTCATACTGTGCCTATCTCAGTTTTCGTTACCTTAGGCGCTAGTGCGCATATGCAGATGCTTCGGTCAAGTGGTCAGTCTGACGCGAAAACTCAAGTGTTCATTCACCAAGCAAGCTTGGTACTTATTTATCGACCCACTAAAGGGATGAAAGGTTGTGTCGACATTGCTCAGCTCGGGTTTGAGCCCGGACTTGTGATGTGGAAGCGCGATACACTACCACTCAGCCACTGGGCTTCTT
This sequence comes from Trichonephila inaurata madagascariensis, assembly GCA_019973955.1. NCBI lineage: Eukaryota > Metazoa > Arthropoda > Arachnida > Araneae > Nephilidae > Trichonephila > Trichonephila inaurata. The sequence goes on along the minus strand of BMAV01012944.1, from coordinate 36,300 downwards.
CAGTGAACTATATGGATGAAAAATCAAAAATATTGAAGCATTCCAGAATACTATATATTATAGTAATTGGGCTGCGGTCTTTAAGAATAAATTTAACGTAAAGGTCGTTGGCTAAGGTGCGAAAATTTATTTCAAAGATATTAAATATCTTACGTTAGATTACACCAAGTTATAGAATACCAACAATATTTCTTGCATTTCCCATCCAATTAAGCCGAAAAATTTCCCATATGACAAACAGCAGAATTTAAGAATTGGTAAAGATAAAGGTTTCATCCTCTGACCTTGGATTGAAGTTACAACTTCAATTGATAATACCCCCCACTGTATTATTCTAATATTAAGTTAACTTCAGAAATAAAATTATGAAAAACTAATTTTTGAAAAGATTTCATACAAAAGAATCATTTTCAGCAACGCTTGCGAATTGTCCAGTTTGTGCTCTCTCCAACAATGATCGAAAAAATAAAGTAATAAAAAAAAATCATTCAAACTCGAGATCCTTAGTCATTCGAAAAAATGATACAAAGAAATTACAAACGCATTCGAATGATTGATAGATCAGCGTTTTCTGCTTCGCAATATTAAATTCATGATACATTAAAAAAAGAGAATGCTACATAGACTAAAAGAAGAGAGCAGAGCATTTGCAAAACGTCCCCCTTCCTAATGCTTATTCAAGTACTTTTATCAAATTCGATTATCATGAACTGTTAAACCCTAGCATTTTAAGACACTTTGGAGCCTAATGGACGAAATACCGTACGTGACTTCATTGCTAAACAGTACCATTCCAGATAAGTAACGATCAAAGGGACAAAGGAACTTGGGCATTTTTATTTGTCGTTTCCATTATTCAAGGAATTTTTCTTTCAATCTGAAGCCGAATGGAAATGTTACAGCTTTCCTTTATTTAACAGAAGGGGAATTTAATACGTTATAGAATCTTCAACAACAAATCCAAACATTGTCAACATAATGCCATTGAAGAGTTGCTGTTTTTTTTTCGTTGTTGTTGTTTAGAAGAAATCTTCTTTTGCCCTAACATTTCGTACATTCGAAAATTTATTTTAACGGGTCATTTGTTTCTTTATAGTTTTTCCTCGACTCCGAAAATCAAAACAAGTTTTAGAGTTTTCAGAAGAATGGATTGAGAAACAGCGTGATTCAATTCTAGAAGCTCTCTTCAGTTGCTCCATTCTTCTTGTAATAGGATGCACTTGTACCCGCTCTTGGCCGTGTCTTTTCGTAAATAGTTGACGTTTTGTAACTGAATTTAAGATTGAAGAGAATTTCCTTTTTTTTTTTTTTTTTTTTTCCAATTTTTCTTTTTTCTAAAAAAACCAATTGTCTACGTTTTAAAATCAATAGCGTTAAAGTTTTTTTGGATGCTTTAAAATATTAAAGTTTTTTAAAGAGAATTCATTTGGCACAGATTGTGTATTGTTCTCCCTTCTTAAAATATTAAGGTATCTGACTACGTTCGGAACCGTGATTTTAAAAAAGCGCATAAATGGATTATTTTCATAATATTGAGTGTCACTTAGATCAGAATACATGTATAAAATTTTTTTAAGGATATTTTGACAAAAAAAATTATTTAAATACAATATTTCGGCAAAAAATTAACTTAGAATAACCTTTTTCAAAATGTACTCCTTTTGTGAAAAATGCTTCTATTATAATAATATTTTGCCTGTATATAGCTCAGACCTCTGTACAGAGGCTCAACTACGAGTTTCGAAAAATTCACATTATTTTCAGAGTTACTACCCATTGAAATATATAATTATCGGCGTTTTTTTCTTAAAATTTCTCCCCTCTGTTGTCGTAAAACATGGATAAATCCACTTCTAAGTTATATATTTCAAAAATTCTATTTGAGCCTCTGTACAGAGGTCTGAGCTATATACAGGATAAATATTATTATATAATAGAAGCATTTTTCATACAAGGAGAATATTTTGAAAATGGGTCATTCTATGTTCATTTTTTGTCAAAATATTGTACTTAAATAACTTTTTATTGCAATACTATTCTTAAAACATTTTTATATACATTTTCTAATCTAAGTGACACTAAATATCATAAATATTATCCATTTATACGCTTTTTCCAAAATCACGGTTCCGAACGTAGTCGGATACCTTAACCTGAAATATTCGAATTTTAGGTACATGAACCTTAAGAATGTGCATAAGAAAATATGTTTGTGAAACATAAGTTACACTAAACCATTAGAAACCATTTAAGTTATTACTTATAAATGCTTTGTAATCCGGGTTTTGACACAAGCAATAGAGAAGAGAATAAATTCACATCGAACATAAGAATATATATATAAAGATTTTCGTCTGCGGTAAGTAGGGAAAAAGTTTTGTTTTTTATGTGTTTCCCAATTCTAAATATGGTGCGTAATACTTGTAGAAGAAATCTTTTTTGTGAAAGCTGGAAACGTAACAAAGTATGCTTCAATACAGCATTTTTTCAAGCTTTTCGATAAGTTATTTAGATAGCATCGTTCCAAGACTGATTGCTCTTCCCAATCGTGTTATTTTTTTTTATATGTGTAATACTTTTATGAATTTGAATCAATCATCAGAAAAAAAAACATTCCGTGAAAAAACTTTTGTATTACTGAAAAAAATACAAGCGCTCATGTGGCCAAATCACTTTATCGTGGATTTTATACTACGTATTTTACCCTAATGCATATATTTTTTATCTTCATCTTTATCTAAAGTGAGTATGTAAATGTTAATGTCGCACTATTCAACTACTCGAGAGCTTTTGGCCACCATATTTATCTGTATAGCAAATTAAGATAGATTACAGTAATATAACATACCAACATGTTTATGTTCACTTGAAATAAATTGTTTATTTTATCGAATATCTTGAAACTCTTTAGCTTAATGTAAAAATAATACTTCCAAATAAAAATTAAACATTTTAATTACGATGGCGTAATCGTTATAATGCGGACTTTATAGACGTTACCGTTATAAACGACTCGGAATAGCATAAGAATGCAAGGTTGCAAATGCCGTAGTTGCAAGCTATGGTGCAAAGGTACAATGAAAAAGAACAGAAACAGCCACACAATAATGGAAAAGAGAGCACTTAATTGAAAGTTAGTTGTACTGCAACAGGTGCTCGAATTTACAACCAGAAGACGTCTGACGGAGCTGCATGGAATTCCTTACATTCTGAAAAATTCCTGGTATGTCACGTGTCCTCTAGGAAACTCAGCTATTTGGAAGATGAGATCTTCATTTGTGAATTAACAGGAGTCTCTTACACCAGACTATTCATGTGACCCAACAAGAAAAAAGTCCATGCACTTCCGAACACCTGTTGCAATACAACATTTCAATAAAATGTCTTTTGTCCCATTAAGGTGACTAACTACCTTGAAAATGTCGTTTTTTGTATACATTAGGCATTTTTTTACTTCAAAATCTTATAGTTTAAACATTTTTTTTTCCAAAACAGTTTTTCTTTTTCCTTTACGCCAAATAGAAAAAAAAAGTTATAGTGATTTTAAAAAACATCACTCTGTGCAAAAGGGCCGTAAGATAAAACTTTAAATGAGTTTTTTTTCAAAATTATGTTTTCCAAAGAAACTTTTTACCAGATACATGATATCTTAAGAACGAAACTGGGTAACGTTTTGAACTTTTGTGGGAATGTTTATAATACTATTTTTCATAAAGTGGACCATACGTTTTGTTGTAGGCTAAATAATTTTTCATTTGAGGTAGTTTTTATAAAGAAAGAACTTTAAAAAATATCAAAATTTTCATATTATTATGTATAATCAAATGTAGTTTTCTTGAATTTTAATATTTCTTTTAGATTTTGGTTCATTTTGAAGAGCACCATACTATGTGTGTTGTGTACAAAGAAAGTTATGATAATTGCAATAGAAATTTTTATACAGTGTTACCCGTTTTAGTAAAGATTTGGTAAAATTTCCTTGAAAACAACCAATTTTTCTAAAAATGCAATATTTATTTAAAATTTTTTATATATTTACATATTTTTTTTTAATTTTTCTTCCTAAAAACACTCAATTTGTTTCAAAAACTTGTTTTTATAAAAAAAAATTGAGTCCGAAGGTAACCAGTCACCTTAATGTGTTGCTGTTTCTGTTCATTTTCTCTGCTTCTTTGCACCACAGCTCGCAACTATAGCATTTACGATCCTTTATTCCTATGTGATTCCCAGTCGTCTCTGTACCCCCTACACATTCTGCCAGTTTGTCAATCTGGTGGCGAAACACCCTGTATATGCCTGTAATGAAAACTAAGTTTTTGCTTCTTTCACTTTTGTGCATAGAAAAGCCTTTGCTGATGTTTCTGCAAAACCCATCTACATTTGAGCATGGATCAGACAATGAGAGACTATTCTGTGTTTACCGATGAATCCTGAATCTCGTTGAATCTTTATCTGGAAGGAAGGAGTCACTACATGTGCTCCAATATCCTAGAAAAACACCGTTTTAGTAGCATAAATTGAATTGTTTGAGAAGTTTTTCGTGTTTGACAGAGCAAAAACGAGTATGTCAGACAGAAAAACTATGACTGCTGTGAGGCAAAGAGATGAAATCTTGGTTCATCTTTTAAGATATGCACTTGGGCCTGATTTTATACTTAGAAAAAAAGCACTCTTACACATCGTTCTCAAATGGTCAACAAATTTCTAAAAAGGGAGTAATTCACCAGATGGAGTTTATAATTACTCAGATTCCCTTACCTTAATTCAAACCAGAGTATCCGAGATGCTCATGGGTAGCATCTCTGATATTCCAGACAATTTCGGATATATCTAGATACTTCAGACATCTCAAATTCTTCCAGAACCTGAAAACAGCGTTAAGGAGTAGCAGTTTGCAAAATCGCTTGAAGATGAGTTTCATTTTCCTCTGGAATTTTACTGAGGTATTTACCTTATCTACTACAACATTTTACATCTATTACATTAAAACATTACAAATAACTGTTATAATGTTAAAATACTTTTACGTTATAACGTTACGAATAGCTATTACGATGTAACATTACAAGAAAAAAACCATTACGATATAACGTTACAGATAGCAACACCTACGACAGCTATATACCTTTCATAAATTCAGTGGCAAGTAAAATTGATCGAATGCACATGTACTCTCGTACTCCCTGTTTATTTACTCCAATATAATATTTCTTATATATATAAACTTTTACTAATAGTTTTGTAGCAAAATTTAACGCGATTATTTTTTTTCCTTTCAAGTAACCTATGGAGGTTTTTTTTACCTTGATTGAATTTAGAGCTTTGACTTGTAAATGAACCATACCATATGCAAATTAGCATTGCTATTTGAAGCGATTTTAAGTGAAAAAGCGAAAGAAGGCTCTTAATCAGAGCATTCGATGAAGAGCTGAGAGTTGTGTGTGAGTGCCGTTAAAACTTTGGAAGAATGAAATCATTTTGGACCTTGTTAGGGCCTTGAAATGGTCAACAAAGCATTGTTTGAAAAATAAATGAAATTTGATAATTAGAGATGGTTTTGTAGCCGCCCAGACGATTTAGTGGTTAGCGGCGCTGTTTGCTGTGCCAAAGGGCCTGGAAGATTGTAAATGTATAATGCTTGTGCGGCAGGGTGGACTCTAAATATTCATATAGTCAGAAGTCCTCTTGAAAGATTAGAGGAAGAAAGGTGGGAGGCCCTTTGACCACCCTAAAAGATATTCTTCCTCAACATTTGGGTAGAACGGAGCCAAACGTTCTGTCACCTGCATGATGCTCAAGGCTGTGGCTAATGACAGATATAATCTAGCCTCTTAATACGATAAATTTCGTCATCCTCGGTCTGATTCCGTCGATCAGGCGGCATAAGAAATAATCAATATGGGGTTATTTTCTGCAGAAGCGCTACATTTACCGTAAGATATTGAAAATTGAACATAATATAGCTTGATATTTTTATATTACAATGTCTGTCGATCGCTCATGTCCTAAACCTAGGACGAAATTCAATTTGTCTTAAGCTGTTAAAAAACTTCTAAATAAAAATCATAGAATAATTAAAAATAGAATTATTACAGAATTAATTAAATATTTGTGTCTAGTGTAAGCCTATTGAGAAAAGCAGAGACACACACAAAAAGTGCAAGGACATGTCAATGTTCAATTCCATAACATCGGTTGCACTTAAATTTATTTCTTTTTCATCCATTATTCCAATGCTATAAAGATACTGTTGCTTTATTTTTTTACTTTTTTTTTCAGATGGGAAAAATAAAACCCACAATTCGAAAGAAATTCTTAAGCCTTAATCTACTAAAACAAGAATTCTTTTATCACCGAAAAGAGTACTACACTGACATTCACCGAAACACTGACACACCAAAAAAAATTTCCTGATCCAAAAACAATTCGTTTTGTATCTCTCTTGGACAATCTATAAGAATCTTACTTTTTTTTTTCAATAAATTGATCTATCCTACGATCCTAGTTTCATTTCAATCGACCTTTATTCGTTGTTGCTTGGGCTATAATAGTTTTCATGTTCAATTACTTTCAAACTTCTCGTTGCCATGGCTACAGTTTTCTTTCCCCCAAACCAAGAAGGAGTCTTAGTTGCCTGTTTGAGAGAGGATGCTTAGTTGGCAACATATTGTGGTCTTAAGGCATCATTTTACAAAAGATCATCGATTCAAATCCTGGAGTTATTGCTCGTGAAATTCAGTTTAACCCCTTTATAGTCGCATAATTTGAAAGAAAACGGTCATAAAAGTGCCAATTTTTATATTCAAGAAAATTTTGTAAAACAAAGTGTATATACAATATATGTATTTATATTTAAATTTTGAGTTAATTTTTAGCATGAAATACAAAATGAATTTTTTAAGAAAAGACAATATTTAGGGTTATTATGACTAAATATTATTTATTCAGCAAAGAAAAAAAAAATTCTAAAAACATGTGTTTTAAAGATTTAAGGTATCCGACTACATTCGGAACCGTGATTTTGCAAAAGCGTATAAATGGATAATATTTATGATATTTAGTGTCACTTAGATTAGAAAATGTATATAAAATTGTTTTAAGAATAGTATTATAATAAAAAAATTATTTAAGTACCATAGTTTGACAAAAAATGAACATAGAATGACTCATTTTCAAAATAGTCACCTTTTGCGAAAAATGCTTCTATTATAATATTTTGCCTGTATATAGCTCAGACCTCTGTACAGAGGCTCAACTAGAATTTTTGAAATATATAGCTTAGAAGTGGGTTTATCCATGTTTTACGGCAACAGAGGGGAGAAATTTTAAGAAAAAAACGCTGATAATTATTTCAATTGATTGCAACTCTGAAATTAATGTGAATTTTTCAAAAAACCATAGTTGAACCTCTGTACGAAGGTCTGAGCTATACACAGGCAAAATATTATTATAATAAAAGCATTTTTCACAAAAGGAGAACTTGGAAGGAAAAGGAATTTTGGAAGAGAGGATTTCAAAGAGTATTCCTGCTAAGTATCGTCAGGATATTAATAAAAATGATTATTCTATGCATTTTTAATGTGAGTGGTAATTATAAGTACCGTAAGTAGATAAAGGGTTAAATGAGTACTGCTTTTACACAAAATCTCGTCGCCAAATGAGTTTCTCATGTTCTTAACGCGAAAAATTACTTCACAAAGATTGACATTGCTGTATGATCCATTAAAAGGAAATAAATTGATTACAGAAAATAAAAGCCAATGTTATGTTTTGTGCATTTTGTTTTACTTTCTTAACTAAAACCTTTTTCTCTATCGAATGGCAGTATCATTTTCGTAATTGTTCTAAATAATCAAAGTAACACAACAAAATATACTGAAAAAAAATAACTACAATGAGCAACAATCCATTTATAACCATTCTCACGTTTCTAAAAGCAAGCAAAATCATTTTTACTTCATATATCTTCCTCCTGAAAAACTAGAGCTTCCGATTCTGAAGATAAAATTCTTATGCCGTAATCTGCTAAAACAAAAATGCTTTTATCGTTGAGAAGAGTATCATCTCCAACATACATCCGAGCAGAATACCACAAAAAAAAGCTTTATTGTTCCGAAAACAATTGGTTTTGTACCTTTTTTTTTGGACAACTCACAAAAAAAAAATCTTTCTTTTTTTCAATCTATCCTGCCATCCCAGTTTCATTTCAATCACCCCCTATTCTTTGATGTCCATGCTATAATAGTTTTCATGTTCAATTACTCTCAAATCTCACGTTGCTATGGTTACGTCTATCCTTTTTATTTTACCAAACAGGAGCTCCTTATTTCAGATTAAGCCGCTGAACCCCTAACTGAACACCCTCTTGGGATGCAGATATAACTCCTCCCCCGAGTGAAGAAATCGTCTGCTGCAGGAGAAGACAATCCGACCTAACCTCCCCCTTGCTCTCAGCAATCGGGTTTTGTGTCCCCCAAAACGGAATAGAGATATCCTCGGAGATAATGAAAACGATTCCCAAAGAAGTCGATTAAGATGAAAAGAGATAGACTTCTCCTTATAGTAATCGATAGATCCGATTAATCGTATGAGCATAAAAGAAAGGAATGAAGACTAACGATAAAAGTCTTCTATCTCTTGGTTTCTTACTAGCTTTTTTGTGATATTTTTTTTTCATTCAGCATACATTCATACATATATATAATATCAGTCACTGCAAGCAAAAAAGGTGAGTAATGCGATTCTTTTATCACACAGGTCGAAAACATTTTTTTTGGCAACAATTCATGATTTGTTTTGATTTCCATTCCAAGTACCTAACTTTAGTTCATGTTGCGAGTTTTGTTATTTAAATTTAAAATATCGTTGTTTGCAGAGTATATGTCGATATTTTTCGAGTAAATATTGCCTATCTAAGCTTTTAACACTTTGTGTGTTTCACTATCCTTAAAAGTTGAAATATTCACACAAAAAAGAGGTAGGGGGAGGGCATCTATTGAGGTCTATGGGAATATGCAGGTAAATTTTTGGGAGCATTACATGTACCCTTTTAATTGTGTGAGTGATAGAACACCCAACGTTATTCGATGATTGCACATGTGCTTTACGTATGAAATCATGGTGATCTCCACCAAAGGATCCATTTCCTGTTAGGGAGCTAGTGACGTCTCAGTGGTCATGGAGTTTCGCGTGGAAAAGTATCCGAGACCGGACACTCCAATGCTTTGATCTAAGTCAAGTTAACCTTTGACCTCCCTTGAACCAGCCGACAGAGAGGTGGCCTGCGCAGTTTTCACACCAATCTGCGGCTTCAAAATCCACCGCGTAATGGGTGACTAGGACCAATAGCCGAAAAGTAAACCCGGCTACGTCCAAACAAAAATGATTCTTCACATGTGGCTTTTGTGGGCATTACGTATTTCACCTAAATAGACACCAAAACTGGAAACGCCTTCCAGATTCGCGTGGACTGTCTCAGACCTATCAAGGCTCACACCTACGACCATCCCAATTTCCCCCCCAACAGTTATCCAGCCTTAACAGCAACCTCAACAACGCTGCACCTTATTACTGCCGTAAATATGAAAAAAAAATTTGGAATAAACAATTTAGAGTATAACTAAAAAAATAACAGAAATTTTTTGTTAAGCTATTTTTTAAAAACAAAAAAATTTCATGCAAAATTTCTTGAAAATCCAGGGATTTATAAGGACCAAAGTTAAACAGAATTTAAGTTACGGCAAAAAAACTTTTAATCGAATTATATTTTGCTGCCCCCTATTATTATAAAGGATAATTCAAAGTAAATTTTAAGTGTATTTTTGTTTATTTATAGTGGAATTTAACGGTTTGAGCAGCTAATGAATTTAGGTGCTCTGTGCAGTGGAACAATGAAGCCGGTTCGCGTTATAATTTTCAAATAAACAAAAGGAATACAAAAGGGAATTTCTGTTTAGAAATACTAAACACTTAAAAATATATTCTTTTTTTGTATTTGTAGATTATAAATATCCGAGTATTTTATTGTGTGACCGTGTACATGAATTTTTTTCTTTTCTTTTTTGCTTATTAATTACACATATATAAATTAAAATTCTCACCTAAAGTTTACGACTGGAGTTTCAAAAATTAAAAATATTTATACGCAAAAAGTTTTACAACGAATAGCTTAAACCAGTGATCTGCAACTACCGGTCCGTGGATTAAACAATGCCGGGCCGCCTAGAGAACATTAAACTATTGCCATTGTATTTAAAGTGGTGCATTTCTCTCAGATTTGCGCAACTTTCCACGGAAATCACTTTATATTCCACTTTAAATCACTTTTATTCATTTTTGGTGTAACTATATTTTATTCAGAAAGCATATTTAAATGTAACTAAATTAAAATCGCTAAATCAAAACAATCTAAAATATAAACAAACAACTTGTCCCACCCTCAAAGGGCCGTGGAAAAATTATTAAACGTTGACCGGTCAGCAGCGATAAAAAGGTTGTGGAGCACTGGTTTAAACCACCAAAAATCCATAATATCTATATACGAATTGTAGTGTTTTCTTTTGTATTGTATTAAACACATGGAACCAACAGGCCAAAATAAAGTTAACACATGTTGTACTATTTTAATTTGCAAAATGGTCAGATATAAAATGCACGATATTTATACAGTTATGTTATTCAAATAGAAAAGCTTTTGGCGTCTAATATTGCATATTATATATTAAGATAATTTTATTTTATTTCGATTTAGTAATAGTTGATTTTCTTTCACGTAAATTCTAAAAATTATATTTTGCTTGCAATAAAATATGAAGTTTTGAAAAAAATAAATTTCGATTTTGTATTTTTGGTAACTAATAATTGTCTCTCTCTATATAAAAAAAGCTTTTTTTTGTGATGCTGTAATAAATTTATTTATACATAAAGTATAGTTAGTAAAAACGGGTTGTGTAAAATGGTGAATTTAACTGAAGAGGAGAACCAAGAACGAATTTTGTGAAAAAAAGGAAGAAATGAAGAACAGAATTTTTAAAGTAGATATTAGTTGAAAATTATAATTACATAATGCGTGTAAATTATATTCTTTCCATTTGAGCGACATAATTTGTACAAAGAGAGTTGGTCATCCGTTAGGCGAAAAGAGGGGTAACCCCTTAGTACATAATAAAAATTCTCAATTGTGATTGATTGAATATTAACGTCGCACTGTTCAGCTACACGAGGGCTTTTGGCGACGAACCATGTAATTTTGAACCATAGTCAAGTGACATGGACGACACCTGAGCTCCACAAGACACCTTATGTCTCTCACGAAAACGTTTAAGACTAAATATCGCTTAACACGAAATAACACAATGGTTCTGACAAACTACTGTGTATTTTAAATGCATTTTTTCTCTCTTAATACAAAATGAAAATCAATTAACACAAAAAGATTCCTCTTCTGGAAATTAACAAAATAAGGAAAACACCAACCGAATGGGACTGGGACTGTCCTATTGTATTTCTGGAAGAATTCATTACAGTAGACGATGGTAATGTGTGTACAGCCCCAATTATGGCAGAGAAAGAGATTTTAGAGTTTTTTCAAAGCTCAAAAAATATCATTGATACAGATTCTGACGATGAAAATACACTTTATAACAAAAAAACGACGCACCAAGAGCTAGTTGTCCGATAGAGAAAAAAATTGGTGTGTAGAAAGATTATGTACAGAATAGAAAATGATTAAAATTTCAGAAAAATTGAATTGTTTAATTCAGAGTTACACAGTTACAAAGTAACGAGCTGAATAAGGTGTTGGCCCACCTCTAGTCTGGACGCAAGCTGCGACACAACGTGGCATAGAGCGGTAAAGCACCCTGGTGGTCTCTTGTGGTATGTTTTGCCAAATTTGCTCCAATTGTCGAGCAAGGTCATCAACATTCCCTGGTATATGTAGTCGCCTTCCCATCATATTCCAGACTAGCTCAATTGGAGAGAGATCTAAAGATCTGGCTGGCCAAGGAAGTGTTTGACAAGCTGTAAGACAGTTCATAGCAACACGTGCCGTAAGTGGCCTGGCATTATCTTGCAGAAAAATAAGGCTAGGGTACTGCAAAACAGTTCGACGTACCGCTGTGCTGTAAGTGTGCCTCTAATGACGACCAAAGGGATCCGGCTGTCAAAAGAAATGGCACCCCAGAACATAACTCCCGCTTTACGGCGTACAATGGTGAAAGTAGGATCGGCACTCTACCCTGGACGTCTTCAGACACGTCTTCGATGAACGTCAGGACACAGTTGGAAGCGGGATTCGTCGCTAAACACTATACTTCCCCATTAAGTATGATTCCAACCTGATTGAGCCAAGCACCACTGTAATCTGGCTCGACAGGGTGCAGACGCGAGTGAAAGTTGGTGTAGCGGTCAGTACGAGTATAAATTTCGTTCAATCAGCCATCTGTGAATGGTCATGGTGGACACTCGTGTACGGGTCGCACGTGTGATGGTTGATAACGATGAATCAAGCACTGTGAAAGCTGATCTGGTAATTAATATGTCCTCCCAATCAGCTGCGGCCTTAGGCTGACCGCGACCCTCATGACACAGAAATATGTCATTGTCCACCCATTCTTGCCAGTATCTACTAATGACCGCATCGCTTCTACCCACATGACGAGCGTTTCTCCGATTTGCCCAACCTCCCTCTTTCAATCCAATGATACAACCTCCTTCACACAAACTCTTATAGTTACTCATAATGAGCTGGAATCCTGCGGCAAGGCACTTTTTCAGTTGTTGAAAAGTATTCTGAATCGCAATACAATAGAAATTTTGACTACCAAATTGAAAATCGCTTCTTATAAACACCTGCTGAGTGCGCAATTCCGATGCGCTGTAGCTCCCGCTATTCATTCATTGGGCACCAAATTTTAATCATTTGTATATTCTGCAAAAATGTCTTTGCATTCCTTTTTGGTGCGTCGTTATTTTTTTTTTTTTCTTCTTATTTTTTAGAGTGTAAAACGAATAATGCAGCTACTGTTCCTCCATCATCCGAAATGAGGAATGTTGTGAAAAATATGTGCCGTTATTTTTGGACGGATATTTCAATGGTGAAACGAATAACGAAATGGATGGTATCGAACAATTGGTTGACAGTTTGATTCTAAGCAAACAATGCAAAGATATATATCAAATTATTTTCCAAAATATGAATAGATGTTTTGTTTTTAAGAATTTTTTTTAAGAAATGTAATACAAAATTTAAGTTTTAGTGAATGGGTTTTTTTATTGATTTGCATTAAATATATATATATGTGAATAAAATAAACTCCAATAAACTATATTCTGTAAATGTATAGTTTTTTTTTTTTTTTACAATATCCTTTAACACGAAAAAATATTTCAGTCCCTTCAGTTTCATGTTAGAGATTTTCACTGTATATATTCTAAAAGTATTAACAATTATTTGAAAAAAACTTAATTACCTAAAAAATTTCGATTGAAATTATACTTGCGAAAAAAAACCGGTAAAACATATTTTTAAAATATTTTTCTTTTACCCAAAATTAGAGATTATGTACAAAAATAAGCATTATCTTTGAAGCATCCTTTAAAAGATTGCATGCCTTAAATTTCTGGGTATAGATCATTAAAAGTAATTATTTACTCACAAACCTGCAGATTATTATCAATATTAACTTTAAAAAGTACTTAAAAAAGTTCAAAAATGAATGTCTCGTCTGTAAGCCAATCATCAAACAGTACTAATTATGTTTCCTTATACAGTACTTAACACATCAAATTTCGAGAAGAGTCTAAAAGAAAAGGAAAGCTGACAAGATTTATGGTGGATAGAGGCAGCTACTCTTTCTATTTAAGGTAACCAAATTGCGTTAAAAAGACGGCAACTTCTTTAGATTGAAGCACTTATCATCTTGTCTCTTGCTATTAAGCGAGCAGGGTTCCTCGAGTTATGCTCATAAATGAGTCGTAGAGAGACGTTAAAACTGGAAAAGAAAAAATTGCATTCGCCCCCCACGAAGACAGGAATGATTCTTTTTGTATAATAAGCACACGCCTCAGCGGGATGTGCTTTTTCACAGTGGGTGCACTTCACATTAACGTTGAAATTACATTTACAAGAACTTGCGCTTTCGTCTTGAAAGAACAAAGGAATATTTCGTGTAATAACTTTTTTTTAAAAGAAAAAAATAACAGTGTTCCATAATTATTTTTGGAATGACAGTCTGAGTTGTTAGAATATAGTAAATCTACAGAATGTTCTGGATTTGTTAAATTATTTATTAATGTAAAACTTTTTTCATACTTTTGAAATGTTCTAACAAAAATTCATTTTACAAATAAATACTATGCATTTCGAATTAATTGGGACAAACATTTTTTTTTTTTCTTGTCCGAGTTGGTATGTGATTATCAGTAATGTCCCGAACCAGATTAAACCGGTTATATCTGCTGAGAAATACTGTGACGGCTCGACCTTGAGTATAACTTAGTCGTTTGATTAATTTTAGTACATTAGTAGTTCAGTTTTCAGTCTTTCAGTGTGGTAGTTGGTGATTAGAATTTTGCGTTCCACGTAACATGTTATTTTTGCTTGTTCAGAGACGGATATTACTTCGAGGAAACGTTCTAAAATAATCGCTCTTAATGAGCACACTTCTATGACTATGAGAAATATAACTACGGTAGTTGATATGGGTCAATCAAGTGTCTTAAGGTTTTTAAGAACATTTTAAGATTCCTAATCATCATCTCTAAAAAGAAAAGGAAATGTGGGCTCACGCAGAAAACTACTCCAAGAACTGATAAAATTCTAATGAGAAATATCAAAATAAATCGAAGTAAGACAAATACAAACCTTAGAAGGAATTTATTGGATTATGGTGTTGAAGTGAGTACCTCAACTGAACAGAAAAGTGTTCTGGAAGTTAGCCGTAAGGCATCAAGACTGAGGAAAATGCAATTTCTAACTCAGAAAACGATGAAAAAACGCTTAGCATAGGCCAAAAACACTGATCCTGGATTGTTAACGACTAGAAAGTGATTTTTATTGATGAAACACATTTATTTGTGCAGGGATACAAATCAAATGTATTTAGACGAAGTGAAGTTAAAACTCTGCTGTCAGATCCTATCCAATACTGTATAAACGCAATTTTAAGGAATCCGACTACGTTTGGAACCGTGATTTTAAAAAGGCACATAAATGGATAATTTTCATGATATTTAGTGTCACTTAGATTAGAATATATGTATAAAATTGTTTTAAGGACACACACACACACACACACACATTTTGACAAAAAAAAATTATTTAAATACAATATTTCGGCAAAAAATTAACTTAGAATAACCTTTTTCAAAATGTTCTTCTTTTGTTAAAAAAGCTTCTATTATAATAATATTTTGCCTGTATATAGCTCAGACCTCTGTACAGAGGCTCAACTACGATTTTTGAAAAATTCACATTATTTTCAGTTACTACCCATTGAAATAATTATCGGCGTTTTTTTCTTAAAATTTCTCCCCTCTGTTGTCGTATAAAACATGGATAAATCCACTTCTAATATATTTCAAAAATTCTAGTTGAGCCTCTGTACAGAGGTCTGAGCTATATACAGGATAAATATTATTATAATAGAAGCATTTTTCATACAAGGAGAATATTTTGAAAATGGGTCATTCTATGTTCATTTTTTGTCAAACTATTGTACTTAAATAACTTTTTATTGCAATACTATTTTTAAAACAATTTTATATACATTTCCTAATATAAGTGACACTAAATATTATAAATATTATTCATTTATACACTTTTGCAAAATCACGGTTTCGAGCGTAGTCGGATACCTTAAACAGATGTTTTGGGTTTTTTCCCCACAAATGGCAATGAAAGCTTAGTTCCTTTTTAAGTAATGATGGATTATATGTCAAATATGAAGAAATATTACGTAGTAGAATTGTCCCATCCATGGAAACATTCCATGGAATATTCCAACATGATATGGCTTATTGTCACAATCCAGACTCTTATATGGGAAAATAAAATAAAAGTGCTTAATTGGCATGGTAATGCATCAGACATAAGTCCTATTGAGAATTTCAGATATATTCTCAAGAATCGTTTAGGTAGGACTATTTGCACGACTAAAGAACAAATGATATAAGAAGTGCTATTCAAGTGTGGTTCCACGATGATGAAGTTGAGAACATGTGCTTGGAGTCAATACCAAAAAGTGTTGAAGTGGTCATTTCTGCTCCAGGAGGACATACTACATGCCAATATAGATATTTTTCTGTCTCCTTAAGACTTTAGAAAAAATCCCTTTTCACCATTTGTCCCAATTAATTCGAACACTAAATTAATAATTACCGTCAAAATAAATTAATGTTTTACTTCATGGTAAATTTATTATAGTTGTTTATATCTTATAGAATTAGGCTAAATTCATGAAGGTCGCTTGATAAAGGCAATCACGTGTACTTAAATGAGAAACTGATACACAAGACTTGTACTAGCAGTTCTACCTGTGAAAATAAAGATACAATTTCGAATATGATAATTTGGTAAAGAGGTTAAATTATTAACACTCTTGGAAAAAGTTTTTCAAAATTTAAAAAAAATAATCCTATATCATACGTGGGAAAGTCAAAAAGTAAAGGGATTTTTGCAATTTCTCTTTTCAAGGTTTTGAAACAGCGCTAGTATCCAGCGCTGAATGAGGGTTACTCAGCAACACTTGTGTGCAACGTGTCACTAATCTTCCCTCGTAGTCATTGGGGTGTTTCAGACCGTTCAACATGGCAGTTTCATTTTCGATCGGCACCAAGGAGGAAAGGAGGACACACACATTGATTCTCTTTTTGTTTGCGGAGGACGGGAAACTTATGGCAATTATTCGTCGCATGCAAGCACAGTATGGTGACAGCTGTTTATTACGAAGCAAGATCTACGAATGGATTGAGCATTTCAAATAAGGTAGAACTTTTTTATGTAACGATGAAAACTTGGGCAGCTCATCGACGTCAACCACTAAAGTTCGTAGTCGGGGATATAGAAATTGAAAGGATGGCTAGTATATCCTGCGCAGAGGTATCGAATCTTTACCCTCCTTTCCTCCTTGGTGCAGGTTGACAATGGAGCGGCCATGTTGAACGGTCTGAAACATCCCAGCGACTACGAGAAAAGACGAGTGACACGGTGTGTATTGCTGATTACCCCTTATTCAGCGCTGCATACTAGCGCTGTTGACAAGCTTTGGAAAGAGAAATTACAAAAGTCGCTTTACTTTCTTACTTTCCCTACTACATTAATTTTGAAATCAAGCGCATTCACGCTATTATTGTAAACAGATATGTAGTTGTTAAAAAGGAAGTTTCTATAAAAAGCAAAGGATGGCAAAAGCGAAGCGCATTAACTAATTGGCTGAAAACAAATGATTGCAATTTTCAAGTAATTACTACGTCATATGAATTTAGAGCATTACCCTCAAAATAAATGAATGAGATTTTATACGTCAAATTACTAACTTAACATACTAAAGTAAGAAAATAGCATTTTTAGTGAATATTTCAAAATTTTCAGATGCTCTTTGATAAATGTGAATTTATGCATTTCAACCACACGAACTTGACTAATCATAAGATCTTTTGTACCCTAACAGTGCCTCAAGTTTAGAAGCTATTACTTAGGAGTAGAACAAAGACAGCTTTACAAAAGTAATAATTGCATAATATTTCTCTAGCTTCAAAACTTCAAACTATACTTTTACATTTTTAAGATTAAAAGAAAAATTCGTATCGTTTATTTCTTACACGTAAAGATTTGAAATTTAATTTAAATTTACACTACCCTAGAGCATCTGATAAGAGCAATAATCGTTGAACTCCAGTATCAATTTTTGGAGAAAAATTCTTAACCCCTTTAATGATTCAAAAATTATTACATATGGATTTTAAATCGTTTATGACAGCAAAAAAATTGATTACTTTAGAAAGACAATTCACGATGAATATCGATAACATAACACAGTGCAAATTCACACACTGACAATACCACAATTCAAATTCAATGCATGATAACACTGCAATGTAATTGCAAAGATTGCCAACACACTGCAATGCCAATATGAGGATTGACAACATCCTTCTATGCAAAATCAGAAATTCCCAATGCTACAATGCAAACCCAAATATTCTCAATACCCTAATAGATTCCCAATACCACAATGCAAAGCTGTTTGATAATACTACAATACAAATTAAGCTTATAATAGTGTAAGCACAGTTTGTGTGATCGATACAAAAAAAACTACTAGTGAAAAGCGATTTTTTAAATACTTTATAAGCTTAACTAGCGTTTTCCATGGACTAAAATTCTAACTGAGTTAACCAAGCGGTTTAAGAACAAAAAGGTAAGAACTTCCATAATTTCTGGAGATTTGGAGAAATTGCTTTTTGTAAGTATTTTTTCTACAAAGAGAACAAAAGAGGGAGAATAATCTGTACAAAATCACTGAGTACACTGGTTTTAGAAGGTTGGCAAATTGTTTAATTCACAATGGATGATATGTGAAGTCAGAAATACCTAAACGCATAAGGATCTTAAAGTGTAGGTTAAAAAATTAATTTTCATATCTTCTTTCGCTTAACCCTACCATAATCACTACCGGGGCTGAAAACTTTTCTTAACAACCCTTTTCCTACATATATATATCCCATATATACCCTCTCTTTCATGCAAATTAAATTTTTTCATTAATTTCTTAATATAAATAAATGAATAATCAATATATGTTATCATAATAATAAGCAGTCGAAAAAAATAATTCAACCTTAATACACTGTTTTTCAACGAAGCATTATCATGTAAGAAAAAAGCAGCATAATCTAGCGCTTTAAAACCATCAATAATTAATGAATCTAATTAATAAAAATTTGAAGAGCCGACAAAGACTTTATAGGATTACTTAATTAAAGCGAATCATAAGATATTACCAACATAAATGAAAAGAAGCGTAGTTATCGTATAAAGTATTTAAATATTCCCCCATCTGCATTAGAGGGAAAGCCGTAAACTAAATATCTAGTACCTCGAGAGGAAATTTTACAACAAAAATTCGTTTATTCTTCATTAGTTCTGAGACGTAATTGACCCTAAGACATAAAAGCTTGTAATAGCCTCCTACTGAATGCGGCGTCGTAAAGTTAAAGCCCTTTTATTTATAAAACTCAGTTGTTCAAGTCGTAAAAATTGCATTTATGCAGCAGAAAGCTCTTAGAGATCTTAAATCATGTGGCTCTGACAATCGTGGTCGGCTATTAAAGTCTCAGGTACTTGAGTTATTATGTTGTGTAATCATCAGTTAAGATTATGATGGAAATGTCTGGTACTTTTATCGCAGTTTTTTTTTTTTTTATTTTAAAAAGTCTTTAACTTTCAAAATGCTACGCTTGTATTTAAAGAACTAAAAACTTTCCAGTTGAAACAAAATATGTTTTAATGTGGAAAATATGCATCTCAGAAAGAGACCATTAAGTGCAAGTTCTGCGTGATATCTTTTTAGAAAACAAATATCAATTATTAAAAATAAACAGCAACATTATCTGCATTCGATTGTTTTATTTTAAAATATTACATTTCGTTTTTAATTTTTTATTGGATGTAGTTTCAACATGAAATCAGAACAAATCAGAAAATGGGTGACATAAATTAAGAGGTTGAAATGTAATGAGAAAGTCGATATGTTATTGGAATCTCGATTTTTTTCCATTACGCACAAATACAGGGTGTCCGGGTACAAAGTATCCAAAATCTATGGATTATTACAGAATTACTCATCAGAATGTAATAAACTGTTCATCCGTGCATTGGAAACCTCCTCCAAGATTTTTTGGTTCAAGTCAGATCGACCGCACGTGCGCGCATCATGCAGCAATCGCAGACGAGAAACGTGTTACACTGACTTCATTAGTAAAGATGTGGACGCCACAGCAAAAGTGGAGGGCATACCTTGGTTAACGGAATTTAAATCAGTATTGCGTGTACAGCAATGTATTCGAACAGAATGGAATGTTGTTCCTGGTTTGCCTAACACACTTATCAGCACTACAACAAAATGAATCACGCACGCGATCAACAGTGTCTTCTATCACGAGAACTTAAGGATACTTGACAGTTTGAGAAACCAAAGTTCCCGTCTAATTTAAAGTTTTTTCTAACAGGTGGATGGAAAGGATCGACCTTCTATTTAATCACACCTATGACACATTTGCGACAAGATTCCGTTTCCATCTCTTCACTCTGATAGAATTACTTTTGCAAGAAATGTTTTTATTTCTCATCACACCCCTGATTTCGTAAGACGCTGGTCTCCCCTGTTTAGAACACTAACACGTCTGGGCTTTACATCCCCGTAAACGTCCACAAGTGTCGTTTCGACACCTCGATATGAAATATATAAACTAATTGTAACAAAAAACTAAATAATTTCAAAACTATTGTTCAATAGGGTTTAGTTTTGAGTTTTTTTAATGTTATTTTATGTAATTATCATGAAATAATCTTAAAAATTTTAACCCTTTACATCATAAAAAACTGACGTTGATATTATGTTTCGCGAATATTGTTGGACCACTGTTTTGTCGCAAATCTGCCAGGGACATTACCATTATACGGTATCCATTCTAGCGACATATTCATCAGGATTTGCTGGAATACTATTAATTACATCTGCACTTTGTTCAGATTCTTCGCAGTCACTTTCACTCAATCTTATGTCTTCATCAGGATCTAAATTAGAATAGGACAGCTCAGCACCATCCGATTCATTCCTAGAAAGCTCTTGCAACAATTTGACAATTTCATCAGGGCTTAGGCCTTCTCTACGAGTCAACATTTCAGAATGTCTACTCTGCATAAGGTTTGAAAATCGAATGAATTTTTTTTATATGTGCAGAGTTAAGCAAATTCTATGTAACGAAATACTTAGACCAGTGTTTCTCAAACTGTGGGGCGTGCCCCCCTTGGGGGACGTGACAACTCTACGAGGGGGGCGTGAGCATAATGAAAAGTCGAAAACAAAGGATTATTTAAAAAAATTATTAATTTACTGAAAGTAAACAAACAAAATATATTCTTACATAATAAAAATTAAAATACACATTTACACTGATATATTGCACTTATAAATGTATTAAGGGCTACAGAATGTATTTTATAATTAATTTAACAATACTAAGTTAAGAACAAGTTTAATAATTACCAGTGACCCTCTATGAGATTCTCATATAAAATTACATACAAAAATTAACACTTATTTTGATAACTTGTACGGTTTATAATTAATTTCTTTACCGATAAACAGTTACGCTATTCGCTTCCCAATGCCAACCGTTTTCCACGTAGGTACGATTATGTGATGTATTTGGGGCGGGGGGAAGAAATAAAGAAGCAAAAATAATATCTGAAATAAGTAAATCCTTTGCAAACATTGTCAAGATCCTTTTATTGCATTCCAAAGCCTTCGGAATAATTTTATTAATAGCAGTGCACAGAAAAGTTCATACTTCGGAAAGAAGTATATATACGCCTGCGAAATTACCGCTTTGACTGAGCGAGACGTTTATATACGCCGGTGGCACTTAAGAGGTTAAAGTCGTATCGCAGTTTTAGTGCCAAAGTATAGCATTATTGAATTCATTACATTGTTATTGTATGAGGGCGGGGGGCGCGATGAAAATTATGATTGAATTTTGGGTCATGGACATTGAAACTTTGAGAAGCACTGACTTAGACACAACGATTTTACTATAACTGACTTATCCCCTTCAGGACCAGAGGAAGGAGAAAGGAGCGCTTTCCCAGGTTCCACACGTTCGGACATTATACGCACACACGGGACCGGTTGAATTTCCCTGTAAAGCCTATAATTTCCTTCTAAAATTCCTATAAAGTTTTAAATTCAATCAAATACGCTAAAACTTACGATTTACTATCATTGATAATATTTGAACATGGAGTACAAAAATTATCACTGTATTTAAAAAAAAAAATTGTGCGAATCTTAAAGAAAATGTTTTCATTTTAATAAAAAAAAATTACATACACTTTCAAAAAAATTGACAAAAATCCCATACATTTAAATACGAATATATAAAATACTAGAAAATTAAACCAATTTATTCAAAATATAAACAAAAATCCATAGAGCAATAGGATCACGAACCTCTAAATGACCGATTCTCTCGAAAAATAAACATGCGCAGTTGTTTATATTCATAAATATCTCGGATCTAATTTAAAAAAAAAAACATGGAGCTGAAAGCACATATTGAAGTTCAAAATTTTTTGAAACATTATTGGAAAAAAAACGGTTTTTAACCGCCACATCTAGTGCTTGTAAAAATTAATATAAAAACGTTCCTAACTCAGATCACATGGTGTGATCATGGGATTACGAGGAGGGAAAGCTCAATCACATATATGATGCCGTGGAGGGAGAAAAGCGTGATCACATATATGTGATCATGGTCCTGAACGGGTTATTTCCGTTGTTAACCCAATGAAACTGCACTCAAGTTCAAATAAATGTGTGATTTATTTTACTAATGGTATCTACTTTGTAAACTATCTTTCGCTGAACGACAGCTATTTATAACGATAAATTGCCTTGGTGTCAAAACAACACCAGCGGACGTTCTAGGTATATTTAATTGTGAGAAATCTCTTCTAATTAACCTCTCTCTCTAGAACCATAAAACTCTTTCTGCGTAATCACCATAGAAAGGGATTGAAAGTCACGAAAAATTTTCAAATTCCCTGTAAAAATGCGGAAAGGAGAACAAACTAAACAGGCTCCTGTGTCTAATCGACACCGATAGATGTTCTAGTGTTGAAAATGATTCTCCATTGTAAATGTTACTTGAAAAAAGTGCTAGATTTTAGCGTTTTCCTAATTAAGTAAAATCAAGAAAAATCTAGATTGTCTAGATTCTAGTGTATATTAATTTAATCGTTTTTCGTCAGTGTGTTTTTCTGTTTATAATACAAAAATTCGCGATGAAGTCTGGGAATTCATTGGATAATGAGTGAGAAAAGGCTTAGTATTTCTTCAAAAAAGTATAGGGTTTTACTTAACAACAGAATCCATGGTTGCAATATATGCAATAGCATTAAATATATATTTAAAATACGGTTCTTCATCTGCGCTAATCCGGTACTTAAATGCTTAGAATGATTCAGTATGCCATTAGAAAAAAACAAATTACCTACCCCTGAAGCTGACATGCTAGGGTTAGTGACTATGTCGTTAGCATTAAGTTACTAACTTTCATCTTCACACAGCTATACTATCAATAGAATGAAAATATTGAAATTTATTGTCATCTACAAACAGATGGAGAATTCAATATATTTGCCTATTTATTGCGGATTTTGCGAATAAAAATCTGATCTTTCTGTGTTCCCTGGACTCGCATAAAAATTTCGTCTTACCTTTCGTCAACCTTGCGAGATAGCTAGCATCAGCATTAATCCAATAGTTTCAGGTCGCGCTGAAGAGAAAAATTGTTAGTTCAAAATCCTGCAGAAATATTATTCCGTTCAACCATGGAATCTTCAAAGTTTTCTAACAATAAATGTCTCATCACGTCGAGTTAACTTTGTCGAATCGCTGTTTCCTCATTCATTTTTATTCAAATTTTCTCTTTAAATCACTCTACGAACACTCGAATGTGATAAATTTAGTAATTTAGCAAAGTTTCTAAGTGATTTATCACTTTTACAACAAAAGATAATCAGTTTTCGAACGTTGTACGTTGTTTCCGTGATATTGTTAGCCTTTTTTTGACATCATGTAGAATATTTTTGAGAAATAAACAGGAAAAGTTAAGCCAAACGATATTTTAAATGTCTGCATAATACAAAAATAAAAAGTGACAGACGATAATGTCATTGATGAATTTATTCAAAAATTGTTATAATGTTTGACTTATATAATGTCGTAACTTTCTGTCTGTTTGCATTTTGCCTTTAATATAAATGAACTAATACTTTAAAAATAAATTACATTGTTTTAATATTTAGGATAAAATATAGATTATATATTATCGGTAGAAATTCAAAAATTAAGGGTCAGAAATCTTGAATTAATAAAAAAACATTTTCACTCAATTCTACAGAAATTCTACTTTTCTTTTCAAATCCAAATAAGTGCAACGTTTTTAATGAAATCAAGTGCATCCGAAATTGCAAAAAATGTGACGAAGGTTTTCCTTCCCGGCCCCCCCCCCCCGATTTTTGAAAATACATCTACCGTACATTTCTGAATATAAACCTAACAGTGTATAAGCTGATAGTGCATATTTTCTTGAAAAATTTACAAAAAATTTGAAACCTGTTATAAAGTTCAAATGAACAGAAAATCCCATTGCTTTCAGAAATGTCGCCATTATTTTCCAATTAAACTACTGTAAAGTAAAACATCAGACGTCAATGACGATAATTTTATATCTATGGTAACTTTAATTGAAACTAACTCGTATAGTTTTTCATTTGTTATCTTGTAGAAAGTACGATTAGCCCAGGCGTTGTACGACATTTTTTTCAATTACTACACACACTATTAGATCACACTCTATATATTTATTTATTTATCTTGGTGGAATTTTCAATCGTTAATAAAATACATTTTAAAGCGCTCGATTAAACTGAAATTTTATATACAGGTTTATTTTGGATGACTACAATACAGTAATTTAATTATAATAAATAAAAATTAATTCACAAAAACAAAACATTCAAAGAATTGCAAATACAGCCACGATGGCATCACTTTTAGTGATTTAGCGACCATTTTGGCGACTTGTGTCAAAACATGAAAAGGTATTTTTTCTCACATTTTAAAGAGCTAGTTTGAGCTGCAACTTTCTACACACTATTATTTTGAGTAAAAATAAGATAATGTAATTATAATTAATTAAAATTAATTGACGGAAACTAATTATATATATAGAATTACAGTACAGCCACGTTGGTTTCATTTTTAGCGACTTGGGTCAAAACTAAAAGATCTTTTTCTCACGTTTTAAAGCATTCATTTGAACTGAAATTTTATATACATGATTGTTTTCGATGACAATACGATACTTAAATGATACTTAATAAAAATTAATTACCACTAAATGTTGTGATTCTGTCATATATATATACATATTTATAGTAATTGTAGTTATTTAACAAAAAGTAGCTAAAATAAAATATTTCTTGGTTGATCTAAGTAAGAATTGGGGCTTAAAAATTTTTTGATATTACTTGTTTTGTTTGAAAAATGAGTGTAAAGAGAAATTCGTGTACAGCATGTAGTCTTCGACCTATGCATATGCCCCGGAGCAAAAATGTATTACATGATGATCACATGCATTCAGACATCCCAATGAGTGAACATGAATTTTACGAACTCTTCAAAAACTCATGCTCATTCACTGACTTTGGAATATTTGTGACTTTTTTTAAATATAACTGGGGAGGGGGGGTTACCCCTGTCCACCGGAACAACCCCCATTGTACAAATTATGCAATTGTTCATGCTCATTACTTAAACTGTAATTTACAAGAATTATGTAGTTATATTTATTTGTTCCTTTTTTTTTTACAAAATTTTTTCTTGGTGCTCTTCAATTAAATTCATCACCGAAGCTGCATCCTCCAACACTTCATTGATAAAGTCCTCAGATTTTTGTAAACTGCAGCTCTTGAAACATCCAGGAAAGTTGAGTATTTATTTCCATTGATTCTTCGTATGAGACAACACCTTTCTTCTCCCGCAATGATTCCAGTCCAGTCAATCGTTGCGATATTGTTCTGGGAGAGCTTGCAATCATGTACTAGAGCAATCTTATTGGCGACATTATATGAAACAAAGCAATGGTTGCGAATTTAGCGCAATTGCCAACGTGGCAAGTTATCTTGAATGTTGACATTTTTGAAATAGTACGTAATAAATTTGTTACAACATCACGAAAAAATTTCACTTTATATAGAGAGAGAAAGTTCCATTCACAAAACACCGAAAAGAATTACAAGATTAATTCACTTGCTTATGGCTAACATAAAATGTTTAAAAAAAAACTTTTATTCTAAACTACGTTTTTTTGTTCCATGATTAGCCGATTTGTATATATTCCCTCTTTAACTTTAAAAGTTTTAAAATCCAAAAACTCTCGCCTCTCTTACAGACAGAAATATACGATATTTTAATAATTCAGATGCAAGTTTTCGGATATAATAAAAATGTCTCCAAACAATTTCCCAATATTAAACTTAAAAAATTCTACTCCACAGGATCCTTGATTAATTTTTTTCCTTCGAATACACTTTATTGAATTCAAATCGAAACATTAGTCTAGATTTGAAGAGAAAAGTAGAATTTCCATAGAATTAACATTAATTCAAAATAGCCGGCAGATCCTTACGTATTTTCCTCAATTCATTATGATCCTTAATCAAAGAAAACGCATCTCTATACCATCATTCATCTAACAATTCCTTAAATGCTATTAGCAACACAATAGTTCACTGCCTCGGCTTAAAGAATTCATTGGATACGAAAGTCACGTGTTTTCATTCCGGGAAATGGTTGGCTATGATAAATGACCCACGTGATTAATGACGACGAATGAGATGTTTGCTTGAAGACAATAAATTAATTTCGTTTCTTTCAAACATGTCCACATCAAGAACTCCTACCGAGATCAAAACTGCAACGGAAAGAAAAACATATTAGGATGTCAAGAACCGCTGCAAGAAAATTTATTTTCCACATAACTATTTCGACCAGTTCTAGAACAGTGGATGTACTGGTGTTCATAAAACAAGTTTGTTTCCAGTGATTTATTTGATGAAATTAGAAGTTCGTGCCTTATAAAAGTAATATGAAGTTACAGCAAAGAAAAATACACAATCATTACCTAAAAATAACTAAATACTACCGTTGGAATCGCTTTTTTTTAAATATTAAATTAGTAGGAATATTGTTTAAAAACCGGTTCTTTTTGTCTAATTATCCTCTTAAGAATAGTTTATTATTTCAATTCCTACTATTAGCTTACAATCTCTATATATTTATTTATTTATCTGGGTGAAATTTTCAATCGTTAATAAAATACATTTTAAGACACTCCATTGAGCTGAAATTTTATACACAGGGTTATTTTAGATGACAATACAATAATATAATAATAATTAATAAAAATTAATTGTGATTAAAACTAATTATTTAAAGAATTACAAATACAACCACGTTGGCATCATTTTTGGCGACTTAGCGACCCTTTTGGCGACTTGTGTCAAAACTTGAAAAGGTTTTTTTTTTCACGTGTTAAAGTATTCAGTTGAACTGAAATTTATATATACGATTGTTTTGGATGACAATACGATACTTTAATGATAATGAATAAAAATTAATTACCACTTAATGTTGTGATTCTGTCCTATGTATATACATATTTATATTAATTGTAACTATTTAATAAAAAGTAGCTAAAATAAAAATTTTCTTTGTGGATCTAGTAGGAATTGACTTAAAAAAAAATGTTTTTTATATTACTTGTTTGTTTTTTATTAACTTCACAATTCGAAGCAATTCGAGGACTAACATCAACGGACCTTGTAATTTTTGAGCCACGGTCAAATAACGAGAAAGACAATTAAACAGCGACCCTACTCTTTAAACTTCCACATTATGTCTATGGGAGAACTTTGATCCTTGATAAATTTAATGAGTAGTAACCCCCTTCTACCTGGCAGGTTTTGATAGCACAGGGACTCAAACACATAATTTGATAGGAACAAAAGGGAGAATTGGATAAGTATTTAAAGGGGTCGGAATGGAGAAATATCGCCCGATAATTCCGCAAGAAAATGCGTCCCTGGCTTTTATAAAGTACAATCAGTTCCATAATAGACAAGAAAAATAATTTAGTACGCAAATCCTCTGCTTGGCGTCATAAATTATATCTTCGGCCTAATTATCAGAATGCGTAACTCTACTAAGGATCTAAATTTGATAAAGGAGTACTACACGCCAAGCGCTGCTTGGCGCGATTCCTTAATTGTGCCAAACAGCACTTGGTGAAAAAAATTCGAATTTAAATCGAATTTCGAATCCAAATTAATCAAAAATTCGAATTAAAATCGTCTGAAATCAATAGGGTTGCCGTGGAAAAAAACCTAAATTAAAATTAACTCTAATATACATTATCCCTCATGGCCCACAACCACATTACCACACGATAAAAATATCAAGGTAACCATATTGTAATGTTATCGCCCATCTTGGCGAACATAAACAACAACTTGACACGTAGCAATCCTATATCGAATTAGCACCAATAGAAGGAGTTATGCATTCTGATAAATAGGCCGACGATATGCTTGCATAAAGAAGATAAGCCTTTGAGAGGTATTCGCAAGAGGTATTCTCAAGAGGTATTCTCAAGTTTTTAAATGTTATTTATTTTATAAATGCCACACACTGCAAATAATACCTATGCCATTAGTGCACGTGTTCTCTTATATTTTTCGACAGCATAACCCAAACCTTTTAGTGCAGGGCAAACATCCAAATGTTCAGCGATCATA
Source organism: Trichonephila inaurata madagascariensis (assembly GCA_019973955.1). Lineage (NCBI taxonomy): Eukaryota > Metazoa > Arthropoda > Arachnida > Araneae > Nephilidae > Trichonephila > Trichonephila inaurata. The sequence goes on along the minus strand of BMAV01012944.1, from coordinate 7,652 downwards.
GGCTGACAAAGTCAGAGTACAGTCAAATGAGTCGGTGATACCATTCCGGTAGGAATGGGAGTTTTGAAATATCCAATGGATAAACCTGACTATTTTACAACACACTGGCAAGATATTTCCCTGAATATCAGGTAGAATTAAAGTTTCCCGTGCAAAAAACCGTAAAAGGTTATGTTACGACAATAAAATTGCAGTTCTGCTATAAAGCTTCAAGTGGTACAGTCAGAAAAATGTGTTTAAAGGTAACTCATTTTTATAAAAAAATTTTAATTTTCTTACACAAATCTTTTTAAAATATCTGTTTACGCGCTTCTGAATTAATGTTTGACTGAAATATAAATTTTTTTTATCCTTGCCATTTTGTGGAGGGTATTTTTTGTATTTGAGCAGCCGTAAAGGAAAAAGGTAATAAAATAAAGAAATAGGAAGGTCTACGCTATAAAAGCGATAAATTTAGAGCATCTGATATTAAGCATTATTTTAATAAAATAATTTTCAAAACTTTTATGAAAATTGCATTTGTTGCCAAGGTTATGTAACTTAAAACCCGATGGCTCAAAAAGTCATGAATGTATTTTTCATATATTTTCGTATATGTTATTTAAAGTATGATAAAGACAATGAATTAAGAAAATTTAGCTCCAACGTTAATAGTTTTTTTCAACACTTTATTGTTACAAACATCATGCATTTCATAAAATTTACTATAAGAAAATGTCCAATGAGCCATAACTTTTTGGTAAACTTAAGTATCTTTTAGATTTTAGTTCATTGCTTTTATAAATGCATTAAGTATGTTGCGTAAAAAAACAACGTAAATGTATAGCTTTGAATTCCTTGTAGAGTATTTTGAAATTTGGTATAATTTTCCTCAAATACCTCATTTTAAGAAATTTATACATTGTCATAATTTTCTGATGGCGTGTTTTATTAATTTAAGTTATAAGCGCCAACGGAATAACATACTTTTACTAATACAATGCTTCTCAAACTTCCTATACTTTCGACCCAATTTTCAATTATAATTTTAATCGAGCCCCCTCCATACTATAGCACTGTATTGAATTCATTAATAATATACTTCGACGTAAAACTACAATACGACTTTAATTATAAAACGTAAAAATAATCAAAATAAGTATTAAATTTTGTATATAATTTTATGACATAACCATAGGATCACTGGTAATTAATAAAATTCTTAACTTAGCATTGTTAAATTAATTATGAAACACATTTTGAAGTACTGATACATTTATAAGTGTATTATATCAGTGTAAATGTGTATTTTATTTTTAGTATGTCAGAATGTATTTTGTTTTGCTTCCTTTCAATAAATTAATAATTTTTTTAAAAAAAAAATATTTTGTATTAGATTTTTTGACGTACTTGTGCCCCCTTATAGGGTTATCACGCCCCCTTAAGGAGGCGGGCACCACAGTTCGAGAAGCACTGTACTAATAACATGGCATTTTAGAAAATTTGTCTCCGAACGTAAGCAGATACCTTAAAACAACTATTTGTTATTTTGTTAATTGATTCTCAATTCTGCAATAAAGAATGACTAAAATGTATGTAAGAATTAGTTTATGAATTCAACTGCAATAGTCACCTTAACTGAATATCTTGAGAAACTCCTTTATTCATTGGGTAATTCTCATTTATCTGCATGATAGATGAGCGCCCTTAAATCTGCTTAAGGAAAGAGTTTCCAAGTTCAACAGCTGGCCTGACAAACGTTTACCGAAATACGTCTAGAAAAATAGCTTTGTTAAATGAACGGTAAAAGCCATTTATCACCGCTTTCAACTGTCAAACATAGAAGGAACTGACGTCAATTGAAATGAACGGTTCGTTTATTTCCAATAAGATTCGATGTTTGGTACAGTAGCCAAGTGTGAACTGATTGTGGAAATGTACTACTGAAAATTATTCATTTCTGCGGCGAACTTTTTAAAAGACTGACCAAAAAGGTTATATTTACAAGTTTTATATAAAATTTGAAAAAATATCTTTTTATTCCTCTTTGGATCGAATAGTAATTAATTCAAGCAAGCGTTCGGGACATTTATTAATTAACTCTTGGAAGCAATGCATTGACTATTGGCAACGGACCTCATAAGTTTCAACCATGGTAAGTGCTGACAGCTGAGTTGGCACTACACTCCCATAGTGAGGATTTTCTAGTTGAATCGATTTAATATGCATCAGCTTGATTCATAGAATTGCGGGTACATTTATGTCAACGTTGTTATTTTTTTTCTCTTTCAATTGAAACTGCTGATTGGTGATTACCATTGCACACTTAGTACATTCCCCGGAAGCTGTTGTCACTTTTTAGTGTGGTTCCATTTAGTTGGATGCCAATTGCTACAATGTAATTTTGACGTTCAATTTCCTTGCCTCAGAAGGAGGGATCTGAGTTCTGACAATGTGAAATGGTACTAGGAATTTTATTTTGCCGATAGCACCGTAACGACGGCACCTTAATACAACTCACACCCCTCTATACATGTTAAAGTTGACAGAGGGTGAGCCACCTAGGACAGGGTGGGGCTATAATAGCACATGTGGATCGCCTTATGAGTTGGAGACAGAACACAAGGCTTTGAGGTCATTGTCCATTGTTTGGCTTCTGGACCTTCAACGCCAGTATAACTGTAGGCATGATGGACGAGACAGAGCTCCATTGTATGTCCATTGATGGGGCCTGTCTGACTTAGGAGACTAATGCCTTGGAGGACCGTGGCAGATTGCTTCAAAGAGGGAATGGCGATGAGGTGGATCAAAGATCAGATGTTCGGACAAGCCTTTTGTCGCCGGAGCAATCAAGAGTGACCAGAGCGATTGTTGGATCCGCACCAGTGATGTGCTAATGAGACTGAGGGCCGTGTGCAAGCTTTTGTGGCCTGCTTTTGTGCCAAGCTTTTGTGGAGAGATAATGAGGGGCGTATAGTGAACCCACCCCTGGAGTTTAAAAGGGTCGTTTCGAGAAGAAAGAAGAGAAGAGGAAGAGAAACGATTGCCGAGAGCTGATTTTTTGGAGTGAGAGGGAAAAAAGAAGTGAACGCCGGCGGCGCTGTAAAACCGATCCAGCAGGATTATAGAGAGTTTTGGTGAAACGCCCTTCGGACAAGACATAGACGTGTCAGATAAATAAACCGGCGACTGAAAGAGTCTCAACACAACGACTTAGCTTGAAGAGACAGAATCTTAAGATGGACTTCCGTTAATATTTCCATGTCGCATTATTAATAATTATTTACTCGAGAAAATAAATTTTTGTTTTATTTCAATAATTTGCTGTGTGCTCATCTTCTCGCTACCCGTTCACTACGCTACAGCACCCAAGCCAAAAAGGCATTCTAGGGATCTTTACCATTCCACATAATCATACGACTTTTTGCATTGTGGAAATCTATCGACATGGGCCAGTGTCAAGCCCGCAAACTTGGGAGCACAAGGCCAGCACCTACCTAACTACTCCATCCACCCGGCCAATATTCCTACCAATGTTTCGAAGCATTTTAACCAGCTAGAACAAGTCAATTAAATAGTTAAATTACAAGCTCATTGGTGGCGTTGTTTCAGTCGAAACATGGGTTCTACTCTTGATTCTACTATTGACCAATCGTGTAATCTAGCTGATGCACATTAAATTGATCGGAGCTCAAACTAATAAGTTGGCGTAATATGTAAATTTGGAGAGTAGAATGGCACCTTTTTGTCTTATCATTTAAACCTGTTTTAGAATTGAGAGATTCATTGCCAGCAGCGTTCTTGACGCTTTTAAGAGGAGCATTAATAAGCAATCAATTAATAGGGACGTTTGAACTGGTTAGAACCAGCTGACTTGTATTCCTATTATTCTAATATTGATTGCTTATGGGCCCTTTTTTTAATTAAAATGGGGTCATGGGAGCTAAGTGTGTGTGGGGGGGATTCTGTCCCCAAACTCGTGGCTGGCATTTTTATGTTGAGTCGTAGATTTGCTCATGTAAAGGGGCTAATACATGCTAAATATTTTAGACTTAAAATCCTTCAGTCAGCTTATCGAGGCAATCTGGAAAAGGGTGTGAGTGAGAGTTTATTAACGTTTTTAGGGTTGTTGATCGAACCTCATCATCTGACGTCAAGTGACGAAGATGACACTTGAACCTGCATCCTACTCTTCTAATTTCCAAACCATGCCAACGTGAGAACATAGAGCAGATTTAATGTACATCAGCTCCTCTACATGGCATGTCTTCAGGTGCACTGGGATTCGAATTCACGACACGCTGCCCACGAGTTCGTGACCATGACCACTAGGCTACCACCATCACTTGGAGGGTGGGGTGCCATCACAAGTGTCACTTGTCCATGTTCTGAATTTGCAAGGTCCGTCGCCAATAGGACTTGTATTGCTTAGTATTGAAACGTTAATATAAACATCAAGTCAATTCGAATTGAAATAGCACTGAGCGCACTCTAAAAAAAATCAACTCTTAAATCAACAAATTTATTACGCAAATCTTGCTACATTAAATGTTGCGAATGATTAAGAATGATTAATGTTTAATTTTTAGAATATCCAAGAGCGATAATTTTGCATTTGGAACAGTATTAAAATATTTCCAAAAATTAATGATTACCTCTCGAGATATTTACTCAAAATAATTATGTAAATAAAATATTTAGGCTTAGGGATTTGGCGAAATAAGTTAAACAAACCAGGTGTACCCAAGCACGTAATTAAATATGATCTTATTTGGGCAGTTATTTGAACAACATTATCGATTTAATTAATTGTTAGTTACAAAGAAATAATAAATGAAGCTATAGTGCTTTATTTATTTGTTACCTACAACGCATAAGGATCGTTGTATTTTAACTATATTCAGTGTTATTATAATTAAGTTTAGCAAATTTTTTCTTTTCCATTGAGGAATTTGAGCTATTTTAACACGCTGTTACAAGTTTCACTTCTATGTATCCTATAACTAAAGAAAAAAAAACCATTTAGTTTGATTTACTGTAATGGCACGATGAGAGATTTTTTTATTCCTTTTTTTTAAAACCTAAAATACTACTTTTTTAAAAAGAAAAAAGAAAGAAAAAACTCAGACCTAGAGAAAAATTCTAGGAAGATAAAAAACTCATCACTGTTATTGTTATTGAAATGTTGTATATTAGCTGTAGAAAAAAAAGGAAGACTTATTCACTTTTCACCCAGGAAGCAGATTTGCGTTAGTCATCATTGTTTTTATCTTTTGACTTTAGAACTTATTGGTATGATTAGTTCTGTCCTTGAAGAATTATTTGGCTAAGATTTATTTTTATGGGTATTCTGAAACAAGTAAAACATGATGAAATACGCATTTTACACAATTCGATTTTTAGAACTAACATCCACATTTTTATATTGAATATACTTAACAAAGGGCAAAAGTCAATCAATTACAGTCACTCAAATACCTGCTGATATGAGGTTGTAGCTCGAAAGAGTGGGTACTCAAGTTATCAACTCAACGATATACTGAATACACTTTTAACACGGAAGCGGTCACGCGGAGCTCAAAGTCAAAGGACAGCTACAATAATTTGAACAAAATATGACAGTTTTGCTTGAAAATATCATTCCTGTAATGGGAGTGAAAAGTGTCTGAAACATCTTAGTTCAGCTTTAATGAATTTTTTCTCAAATTATCAAAGAAAAAATGAAAAGTCATTGAAAGTAGGTAATGATGGGAGGCTGGAAAGGGTCCCTTACTTTCAAGCAGTTTATTGTAAAAAAAAAAAAAAAAACATTGAGGTGACTTAGTCACCTCTCGCGACTATTAACGTTAGTATCGAGTGCACGCCTGCACTCCCGGGTTAAAACATTTTGAAGTTTTCTCGCTTTAAATATTAATGCCAAATGTGATGGATATGATAGAGAGTAACATAGACTACTCTTTTTCTAATAACATTTATACTTTTAAAAATGGATGATGGGGGGAAATAAATTTTTAATTAAATATCATTTTGCAATCTGTTCCAATTTAAAAATTGGAGAAAAGAAAAATAACAATAATTATCCTATTACTTAAAATTAATTTGCTTAAAATAAATATTACTTAAAAGTAACAAATACAAGATTTAATACTTATCTTGTTCATTTGTACAGTTTATAATTAAGATCGTATATTGTAGCTTTAGCGTCAAACTGCATTATTAGTATATAAGGGGGCGCGATAAAAATTATGATTGAAAATTTGGTCACCAATAGTGAAAGTTTGAGAAGCACTGGGTTAGGTCGAAATCAATTAACTGTAGCTCAAAATTACAAAGTTCCTCCCCATTAGCCCTTATGTTGCTTTATAATGCGACATTAATAAGCACTCGCTCACACTATTTCAAAATATACTTTATATATTTACCAAAAAGGACATTGAAAATATCCAAACGATTTTTTCTTTTTTTTTAAATTTTTATTTTATTGTTTCTCAACAAGCAGATCCATAATTATATTTCCATTTTTATCTAATCAATAAGGCTACATTTGGATTGAAGAATCCCCTGATAAGTCGATTTATAAACAATATCCCATTCATTCTCCTTCAAAATATAAAATTCGGTCCAATTTAAAGCAAACAATCTACATAAAATAGCGCGATATGATACAGCCGAAACGGCGGGAACACTTCAATGGCCGTTTCATCTATCGTTTGAAGAAGAGGGAGAAAAAGAACAAAATTCCAAGGCCCTTAAAAATGATTTAGTGTCCAAGAAATATCTTCCATATATAAAATTTATGATCCAAATTCCGTCAAAAAAAGAAAATGATCGGTTAGGGTAACCTTTCTGAGGTGGCGTCAAATGTTTTTTTTTTCTCCTTCCTTCTGCTCTTCTTTGCGGAATAGAAAATCCATAAAATTGTCGGAAGTAAGCCGTTATACTTAGTGTTATTGTTTCTATTCTTCTGGAATTTATTACGTCAAATTGTTATCGATTTTCATAAGCTTGTTATGGTTTTAGGGAAAGTTTTTCTTTTGTTTTGATGTATGCGTGAAAATGAATAACTGGGTATTTTGCAACCGTTTATTATATTAAGACACGAAATCATAGATAAGACTTAATTCTTGTTCATAAAATATAAGGAAAATATGAACTTGTAGAGAAAAAGGAATATTTGTTCATTATCTTAATCAATGTACAGCTTAAATTTACTTAAACTAAAACATATATTTAACTTCATTTAAGATAGCTTGTATAGTCTGCGACAATTGTGAGATTTTTAAAATTTAACGACTTATTCTCTATTTTGCGAATTTTCTTAAGTATAAATACACGATGAATCAAGAAGTTGCTTCATTTTTTACATAATTAATACTTACATAGGTATAAAATTATACTGAAAACTCTGGATTATGCAATAAAAATGCTTTTAAATTATTAATGAACAAGTAGTATAAAAAAATGATTAAGTCAATTCCTACTTTGGTCAACAAAGAAAAATCTTATTTTTGTTAATTAAATTTAATTACTGAATAAATATTTGAAAAAAAGTATTAACATCAAGAATCGTCCACTACAAGTTTAAAAAAATGCATTTGAACTCTTGAGTGGATAAATACAAAAATAAGTATTTGAAGCCAAGAAAAAATTTGATAGAAATACCCAAATGGCGC
>BMAV01012942.1:0-93546 GCA_019973955.1 Trichonephila inaurata madagascariensis | reverse complement strand
TTTTGAAGTTGATTAGATTGATTAAACTAAAATATTAAATGGCGTAGTATGGATAAAAATATCTATATAGAGAGAACCTCATAATATTTAAATTGACATCTATTTAGAAAACTCATTTAGTGTTATAATAAGAATGTTTTTGGAAGAAATTTTTACATAAAGAGTGGAATTTTGTTATTTACAGATAATAATTTTTTTGGGTGGTTTTAAAGCTGGCTTATCAGAAATGCATTATAAAAATATTTAAAGGAAGACCTCCCATTGAATCAACTTTCCAATCATTTTATCATACAGACAATAAACTGCCTTTAAAAATATTTTTCTTTTTTATCTGTTGTTGACATTTTAGAAGTTTTTGCTTGTGTGTGTGTGTACATACATGACTTACTTAGATAAAAAAAGTTTTGCGGTTCAAATTCCATTAAAAAATAAGTTTCTCAAATCCACTTTACTTTTCAATACTTAAAATGCTTTTAATGGTGTAGGAGATATGAAAGAGATTTACAAAACGTTATAAATTGAGTAAATTGAAAGAAATATTCTTTGAAAGCAAAACTTAACGGAAAAAAAAAATTAAGTTGATCATGTACTCGTTTCACAGTACAGTGGGAAATACAATAATTGCAATTTTATTTTTTGTGAGGCAAATGTATATAATATATGTGTCTTTCAATGTTTCTTACAATAAACAAAGATGTTTATGGAAAATTCATTAAATTTATAAATTTGGGTAGATTTGCCTCAAATAGAAATTATTTAGACTGGAATATCTATTTGAAATCTTAAATTTAGATTTTCAGTTTTTAAACCTGAATGAAAAAAATGGCTGACTGTCTGTTTAAAAGTATCCTGTTCTGTTTTTTTTCTTCATAAATTGTGAAAATTCGAGTAAAATTATTCATTTTTTCCCCCGGTTACATGTTCAAGCAATTTTCTCCAGTTGAAATATAAATCAGCTGAAGATATTTTTTTAGCAGAACTAAAACTTTAAAATATGAAGAGAAATTAGAAATTCTAGAACAGAAATAAATGTAATAGTTAAGAAAAGGAGAAGTATTAATTTAAGTTAACACATCTAAAAATGAGCTATAATTTTGAACCATTATTAATGTATTAATTCTGTAAATATATGTGAAAATATTGATAGATTATTGAATTTTTTTTTATTTATTATCATTTCGTTAAAAGCAACATTTTTTGCTAAGATTTTTTTAATGTGCAATGTAAAGATAAAATAAAAACAAAATTTGCGCAACAAACGAATCACGTGATTTACAAACACATGGTGTCAAATGTTATATTCTAAATTTATACAAAAGCGATTCTGTAATTCTAAGCAGTTTAATCGTTCTGATTATTTAGAAAATGCATTTTAGAGACATATTTCAATACTTCAATAAACGAACAGCAGTTGTATTTCGTAATAGGAAAGTAAGTTTAATATTCAAACAGAAGAGTTAAATTATTTAAAAGGATTTCCGATTCTAAACCAACTTGATGAAAACATTATCGTTTGAGACAGATTGCTGTTTGGGGGCTCTTTTTACAGTGATATTTCTAATAAATTTTTTTGATTAATCCATTCATAAGGTGGTAATTATTTTATAAGTTTGAAGCATACTAAATAAAAAATTTTTTATTACTTAATTCAGAAAATATTTAAAAAAAGTTTGGGATAAAAAAAAACTACCATTCATAAAACGAGACCAGTTTTTTTCTTTTTCCAAATAAAACCCCCCTTTTAGAATCAAGAAATTTTTGTTAAAAAAAATTTAAAAGCAATGATAGAAATATTTGTTTCATTAAAAAAGTAATATAAAAAAAAAAATCGATTCCTATTAGGCCAAAAAGTTTTATTTTTTCACTTTTTATGTAATATCAAATTGAATATATATATATATATTTTTTTGCAAGCAAATTCAAATTTGGGCAAAATGAAAGCGATTTTCCTTTCTAAATAGTTTGACTATTATTTTTTTTGTTGTATTTATTCATTCATAAAAACCCTTCTCAGAAATTAAATTGGTAGGATTAAATCCATGACCCTCAGAAATAGAGACAAACCTACCATTTTACACAGGGGCACAAAGAACGATTTATTTTTTATATGGTGTTGGGCTTATTTTTTTTGTTATTATTTTTTTATAAATTAAATTAACTAATGAAAAAAGAAAAAAAAGAAAATCAAGTTGAGAAGGAGCTTTTTCGTAATTTTCTATTAATCCTTTTGGGGGAAACTTTGGGGGCCCGAATTTAGGTTTTACAACCATCCCTCTCAAGAAGAAACCATATACAGATTAGATAGTATATATTTGTGGAGGTTTAGTAAAAGAGGGAGAAGGGATATTAATAAGAATTAAAAAAATATATAAAAAGTTAAAAACCCCCATATTCATTTTTAAAACACCCTGTACTTATAAATGTATCAGTACTCACAACGTAGATCAAAGCATCAATACGAGTTAAAAAAAAAACCTTTTGACCCATTATTGCCTTTTAAAAAAATTAGTAAAAAACATAATAATTTTTTGATAATTTGTAAGTTTTTATAACTAAATCGTGTTGAGTTTCAGGCAAAGTACATTATTTTCTTAATTCAATAAATTATTTTTGTATGGAAGGGGCGCGATCAAAATTTTGATTGAAAATTGGGTCACAAATAAGAATAGTCCAATTAAGAATTTGTTAGTAATTTCCGAATGCATGGTGGTTAAGCCCCAAACTTTTCCACTTACATCATATTTTTGTTTTTATTTTTGACAATCCTCAGCTAAAATTTTTATTTTTTAAAACAATTCATTTTGAAACAAAAAAATAAAAAAAATTTTATGAAACTAAACATAAATTCATAGCACGATCTAGTTGGAAAAGGGTTTAATTGGTAATTCGATGCTCCAGCCATGATAAATATTCCGGGGAAAATCTGATAAATCAAATTACTAAAATGACTGTTGTGATTTTCAAATACTTTCCATTTTTTAAAAAAAGAACGTTTTTATTTCTTGATGAATATACTAAAAAAAATTTTAAAAGGGCGTCATTTTGTTTTTAAAAAATTAGTGTGATTTTTTTTTAATACTTTACATTTGTTTTCTTTAGATTCCTAAAAAAATATATAAGCTGAGTAGTTTTAAAGGTGTTTTTTTTATGGAACTCTAATTTAATACGACAGCTGCTGATATAAGATGTATGCCACAAATTACTTGGATAATATTTTAAATAAAAAGGGAATTTTTTGGTTTAAAAAATAACCCAAACCCCAAATATAAACATATAAATTGAAGTTTAAAATTTTTTTTTTCAGACCATCAAATTGTTAATGGAATCTCAGATGATAATACTTGAATACTTCTTTTTATTTTGAGATATCCTAAATCAAATGATTTCCATTGTGTATGGATTTAAATAAATTATATTACTTTCTTTGCGAAAAAAATTTTCACCAAGAAGAATTTTTATATAGTTACAAAACGGATGAATTTTTTATAGCAGGCAGATATGTAAATGATTATCAACGCAATGTGAAAGCTCATTGCGTTATACAATCAAAGAACATTGAACTTCTTTTTTTTCCAAAAACCCAAGGAATTTTTTTCCTGTTTTTGTTTTGAAGACGGACCCTTTTTAAACGAGAAACATCGCCGTCATTCCAGACAATATGAGTAGCTTTCAGAGCTCAAGGCGCGAAGAATCAGAGGGAAGAGGGCCAAATTATCTTGGGCAGCCCCGATTGCTTTGGGCCCTTTCTAATATATTACCTTTGAAAGTACCTTTGGAAACCTTAAAACATGAGCAATATGCTTCAGAAATATTTCCTCCAATCTTGTCTGATTTAAATTTAAGTTTTAGCTAATTTGCTGTGTTATTGTATGATCACCAATTGAAGATTAAAGCACTAATAACAAATGCAAGAGTTGTAAGCAATATGGCAAGAATATTCCCGTTCTTTTATATTGGCAAAGGTTTATCACGATGCATTGGGATCAAGAGTACAGTTTTGGACAAAACAATTTTTTCTCCCTGTCTTCAATTTTTACATATGCACATGTTTTAAAATTAGTAGAGGTAACTATGGATTTAACGAAGTAATTATACACATAGGATTTGAAATTAAAATTATGGTACAAACTGGAAATGGGACAGTTGCAGGTATCAAACAGAAACTTCAATGACTGAGGTGATAGGAAAAGATTTTTGCAGTAGAAGGCCCCTCAAACCCTGACAAAGAAAAACCGAAACCCTGAGAAAAGAAACACAATTTATTTCCAATCCTTCTTCAAACCCGTCAGAATAAGTAATTCAAGTCAAAAATTTCCGCTAATCAAATCTGAGAAAAAAAGAGAAATCTTATAAAATGAGTGAACCCCCCTAAGAGTTTTGCTTTTCTTTTTTTCCCTTTTTTTTTTAAAAATGGGAATATTTTTTTAAAAAAGTCAATACTTCCTTTTGTGGGTTCCCCCCTTTAATAACCGGAAAATGTTGTTCTGACAAGGAGCAATATCCCAAAAAGATTAAAATAAATCGGGTCATTTTAATAAAATGCATTGGGGTTTTGGACAATTATTCCATACTTAAATACGTGACAAAATTCAAGAAAGATTTTTTAAACAAAAGGGGAAAATCAATTTGTATGAAGTAAGAACGCCCAGATCTAGACGACGGGAATCCGACATGGGTGGGCCCATGCCCGTTGGGCAAATGTTTCATGAATATTGTTACTCTGCCATATTTAACGGGTTGCAAACATTAAGATAAATATATTTTTCATTTTATTTATTTTTTGAGCAATATTTTCGAACAAAGACATGGCAGCCGGGAGTACCGCGCACGGCAAAAAAATTTACGGGTGACATAACATACACAACTATCATGTTTTGGTACATTAAATCAAGGTGTTTAAAAAGCGACCAAAAAAGGTTTTCATTTAATGTACGAGAAGACATAATCCATGATCTTTTGTCGACCGTATTCCATAACATATCCAATAGCCGTTCCATATACTTCCATTTTTGCCCTCAACAATGAGATACCGCAAAACGTTTATGGATTACAAAAGAAAAAGGGGACAGCTTTTTAACGATATGCAAGTAATCACGAATTTCATAATGGCTGTATTTGACGTAGGTTCTTTTTTTTGTTTCAGGTATCTTGATTGTCTGTACTGACATTTTATCGGGCCAAATAATGCCACACAAAGCCCACATTTCACAGTTTTTCATCTCATATGCTGATTTTCATAACATTCCAGGATTTTTCAATGTATAAAAAATTATTTTGTCATTAATGTCATACCTGGCTGACAGCTTGAAATCTTGCAATTCACCATGAAATACATAAAAACATTTCGCATTAAAATATTTAAATAGTTTTTTTAAAAATTTATTTATTGAAGGAACAGGATGTGTGTGTGCGTACGTGTGTGCGTGTGTATGTTACCACTAGCTAAGAGACGTCGAAGGATGCGAATTGCAAATATGATAAAATGATTCGCGATCATTATTAACGCTAAACAGTTGTATTGCTTTTCAGACTTTAGGGAATGGGGTGCCAACTCAGCATGTTTTTTTTATAAAATAACCCAACCAGTGGTTTTAAACCACACCACCCGATTTTCACAATCATAATTTTTATCGCCCCCCCAAAAAAAAAAATATATTTAATAAAATAATGCACTTTTTCTCTAAAGCTACAATATGATCATAATTATAACCGTATAAATTAAAAATAGTATTAAATTTTTTTATGTTACTTTTAATAAATATATATATTTTTTATTTTTTTATTTTTTAAACACAAAATCCGTGGAATAATTTAACAAGAGAAAATTTCTTCCCCCTTTTAAAGGACAAAAATTTTCTTTATAATTTGAGAAAAATTACTTTAAATTAAAGAAAATTTTTTGCGTGCCCTTTATAAAAGGACATAAATCAAGACACACACTAACAATAAGGAAGTTATTTTCCCGCAAAACGTCATATTTTGTTCCCCTTATTGTATTTTGCCGTTTGATGATCTACAAATAACATTTTGCCTTTTTTTTCCCTTGTGTCTCTTTACGTTTGGTACTTTTTTTCTAGAGTTATTTAAAAGCATTTGAAAATTTCAATTAAACCCAAACGTTTCATGTTTACCGTTTTTTCTATTTCAGCAGGTTTTTAATTACGATCAGTTTCAACCCTTTTTTGAATAGAGATCACAGTTCCTTTTTTTAAATATTCACTATTTACATTTATTAACCTTTTAAACAATTTGGCCCAAAATAACCTTCAAAGTGCTTTTGATCCATTATTAAAAAACCATTCACAGGGAAAAAAAAAGCAACAAAAAATATTTTTTTCAAAATTCCTAAAAAAAAAAAGGTGAAACATATCAGTAGTTTGAAGGTCAAATATATGATAATAAAAAAGTAGTATTTTAATTAAAAAAAAGGTAAAAAAATTCTCTGGAAAACAGCAAAGGAAACAAAATGTCTTTTTTTTTTATTTTTTTGTTCAAAGGTTTGAAGTAAAATTTTTTGTTATTAATGATCACCGGATATATATAAAAAATATCAGGGAAATTTTATTTTTTTTTAGTCAGAAAATATTTTGTTTTTCTTTATTCAAAAAAATTTTTTTTTAAACCTTTTTTTTTTCAATACACTGCGCCCACCTCGGTTTCGGCCCCTCGGGGGGCGGCCCCCCCACGAGAAACGCTGCCTTAACTTAAGCTACATCCAACATTATAAAGCACTTCGCTACAATTAGCGCATTCGCTTTGTCAACGTTCCTGGTCGAAACATCGTTTTGAAAAGAAAATGTGCAAGTTTTGACGTAATTTTCATAACATTAAGCAATTGTGTTTGTGCATTTAATAATATGAGCAATTCAAAACTTTCGAATGAACATATTCGAAAGTATTTCAGAAAAAACTATGCATCGATATATTTGTAACTAAGAGGGGTACGCAATTTTTGAAGCCATATGAAAGCCTTTTCAAAATGCATATAACAAATTTAGCTTTATTTCAATGCTCTTCACCTCAGTTAGTCATTAACTTAGCAGAAAGTTGCATAGACAAATGAAATTTCTTGAGATTTCATATAGGTATATTTTACAAATAATTAGGAAGAAGAGGGAATCAAATAATCCATTTACTTACAGGTTCTTGGTTCCTTAAAATAAGCTCTGTAATAGTTAGGAGTTTTAAATAGTATCAAGTTTAGTATTTTTGTCTGCGCATGATATAGGATGCTAACTATATTTGTGCTTTTAAAGTGAATATGTATTCGTCAGTGAGAAATCTGTCTTGCATAGATCAATAACCTTTCCCAAAACATTACAAAGCTTCTTATAGTAAAACTAATAACAATGCATTTACACTGAAAGTATTATTTTATTTTGTCGTATCTGTAAGCAATCATCAATCTGTCTTCTATATAGAGCCTTTGAAGAATTCTTTATGACTTGATTTTAATATCCCATGACCAACAACGGTCTTTTTGATTTCTCTTCAAAATAATTGCAAACTGTTGTATGAGCTACAAGGGATCGAAATTGAGGCCTATATTATTGGGAGAGAGTCTGCAATCATGAATAAAAATTTCTTCTGCATGATGTGGATATGAAACTCCCAATAAGGAGCAAGCAACGCGAAATCATGGCTCCTGTCTATCACATAGTAAATGTTTAAGTAAGTTCAGGAGAGAAATCAGGACACAGAGGTCTGCTATTTTGAGCATAAGGTTAATATTCCTCGTCAACAAAGTTTCTACAACTTGTGGAACTTATACGTTGAAGAATATCTGTTGCCACAAGATGTATTATCCTAATAGTAGTGTTAAGTACTAGGCAGTGTGTGTGAGTGTGTTTCTAGCTCTTGAGCTGCATATGTATATATCGAGACCAATTTTGAACGTAGTAAGACCGGGCTATCTCATAATGATGCAAGATAAAGAAATCATCCTTTAACATATTTTTCAATTTGGATTGATATTTGTTATTAACTTTAGATATTAGTATTGCTTGGATAATTCCATTTGATAGTTACTCTTTTAATACCAATTCTCAATATAGAAACAATTTCTGCTTTATTAATTTATCCGACTGCGTTCGGAACCGTGATTTTGAAAAAGCTTAAAAACGAATATATTTTTTTTTTTATATTTAGTGTCGCTTTGATTAGAATACACGTATAAATTGTTTTTAAAATATTATTAAAATAAAAAAAAATATTTAAATGTAATATTTTGGACAAAAATGTATTGAGAATTATTTATTCTCCTTTTACGGAAAATACTTCTGTAATAATATTTTGCCTATTTATAGCTCAGAACTCTGTACAGAGCCTTAACTAGGATTTTTGAAGTATATAACTTAGAAGGAGTATTATACATATTTTAACACATTAGAGTGGAGAAGTTTTAACAGAAAACTACCGATAGTTATTTTAATTAGTAGTAACTCAGAAAATGATGTGAATTTTTCAAAAATTCTAGTTCAGGCTCTCTGTAAAACTCTAAGCCATACATAAGCAACTTATCATTATTATAGAAGTATTCTTCTTAAGAGAACGTTTAAAAAATAAGTAATTTTAATTTAATTTTTGGTCAAAATATTGCAATTAAATAAGTTTTTATTGTACTAACATTCTTAAAACAATTTTATACGTGTATTCTCATTTGAGTGACACTAAACATTTAAAAAATATTCGTTTGTACGCCTTTGTAAAATTACGGTTACGTACGTAATCGGACACTTCAAATAAACATTTGTATTAAATTGAGTATTTTCCTTTATTTAAAAACATATAAAAGTAATTGTAGATCCTATTAATTTTGTTTACTGGCACTCCAATAAAATTCTATCCAAGCCATAAGATTTGTTTCTCTCTTGTTGAAAACATTTCATGCTTGTCTATGCCATTAATCACTCATTATGTCGGCCTTATTAATTTTCCTTTTGATATTTTTTTCTTGTATTTTCTTTTACTTGGATTTCATATGAAAGACGAAAAGCCTCATCATTTGTTGAGAAAGAAAAAAGTAAATTTTGGAGGCAGAATCATTTCACGTTACATTTATTGGACATTTATACACCAGGTACAGTTCTTTTCTAGTTGTATTGATTTTCTTCTTTTTTTCTCCTAGAGGTGAATTGTAGAAAAAGAAAATCAATGTTTGTGGTTGTTGAAGCTTTTATGATTTTGTGACCTATATTTAGAAAAGCTGGAGTTGAATTTGAAGGATCAGAAGTAAATAAATATCCAGTATAAATTTCTCTAGAGTCAAGTTCGCTAAATTATCATTTTATTGTTTTAAAAAGTAGATGGTTTGAAGAAAAAATTTAGATACAGCAACGTGAAATGTATATCTCTTATAAATACGCCAAATGATAATTAATATAAAGTAAAAGCCTTTCGAAAAGTATATATGACATGTGCGTATTAATTCATTATATTATTTAAAACACTTTATATGCTCTCATCCTCTGTTTCTCAACGTAGGGCCAACACCCCACAAGGAAGCAATTTGATTTTTAAGGGGAACAATTCAAAAAATGATTCATTTGGAGCATGATATAGCCAATTATAAAAATATTTTTTACAAATTTATTGTGTAATATGAGGCAAATTGTAATAAATGTAATACATATTTATTCCTCGTGACAATAAAACATAATCCGGTGTTTGTTTTAATTGCAAAAATTAATTAATGCTGGGATCTAAGTTTCTGCAATGTTTTGCAGTATCGTTCATTATTAATAATCGTCGAAGTTAATTCAAAATAAACATCTGTAAAACTGTATAAAAGTCTTGTTACTTAAAAAAATGCATAAATTGAAAGAATATTAGTGATATATAAATGGTAAGTAAATTTTTGTTAATATCATTTTTAGAAGCATTATTTGAAAGAAAAAATCCCGAAGTGTCATCTAAAAATAATTTCTCAAAACTTTTTAATTTTATTTCAGTTTTCCATTAGAAGTTTTGAAAATTTACTTATTGTAATAATAATAATTTTCTAGTAATTTCATATAACTTTAAAGTTCATTTATGCATATATATAAATACCTAAATATGTAATAATTCATCATATAATTTTTTAAAATGCTTATGGGGACATAGTAAAAAAAAGTTAAGAAAACCTTTTCTAAACAAACCATGACATTGAAATATTACTAGTTTAATATTATATCACAAAATAATTACAAATGATGCTTAAGGAACCTTAATGAGGATTATGCTCGATAAAGCTTTAATTGAGTGAATTTCAAACTGGCGAATTACATTTGTTTTAGTTTCACACCCTTTTCTTATGAAAATCACTATTAATTACAGAAAAAAAATATATGTATGCATTTTTTTTAAAATATGCAATATATTTTTAATATATTATTATTACTTAATATATTATTATTAAAAGATGGATAATACCTTAAAATCCAACGTATACACCAAAAATAACATCGAAATTTATAGGTGCGCGTTATATGATGGGTATAAAAATTAGAGTTTTGAAATTTAAAAAAAGAAAGAGATGAGCATGAAAAAGTTAAGACTCCTACACATTTCGAAATACTGTTTATTTAAAAGAAATGACATTCTTAATGAACTTAAAATTTTGTAGTTTTAAAAGTATACTATTTCTGCAAAAGCTTAATAAAAAAACTCGAATAAATCGCTTCAAAACATAACAGCAGTTTATAATCCCATTTTTGTTTCTTCGTAAAAAAGGGGGTGCCCTTTATACGGAAAATATACCTAAAAATTAAAAATTGCATCTTGAAAGTGTGAGTGCGAGTTATACACAGGTGCGCGTTTTACGCCGGATATTTTACGGTATATTATTATTTATAATTTTAATACCTTATTATCATTGGAATTAGATTTAAATGCAGACACACATTTTGTCTTACAATTCAATTTTTTCATATTTAATTAAATAACTTAAGTAAAATATATTTAATTCCTAGCTATAATGAAAAATATGCTATAGTAAAACACGCATACAAAAGGAAAAAACACATACATAGTTGTTTTTATCTCACGCTATTGGTGTCTTCTTTTATTGAAAGAGAAAATGAAAAAAAAAAAATAACAAAAAAAAAACAAAAAAACAGCCAATTATTTATTTATTTTAAAATATAAAGAGTGCCAGATTTACTTTATATCCTACTATGAGGATCGATTTCTAGGTATAAAATATATGAAGTATTATTCTTCTGATTTACATTTATTGATGTTGATAGGAATTAAGTGAATTTGGATTTTATTACTTTGTACGTAATATACTTGTAGCTATAACTTTGTACTATATATAACTATTCTATTTACTTCACAAAGGTTAAGTTCATAAATGGATTGTTTTAATAATGTTTAATGAATAAAGAAGTAAATTAGTTCATAATTTGATTCCACTTCCCAGGGGCTCACCATTTTTAGGTATTTATGAGATTTTAATCATGAGATGTCTAAACCAGTGTTCTTCAAACTGTGTTCCATGGAACCCTGGGGTTCCGCGAAGCATACTCAAGGATACCACAACAAAAAGAAAAAATCGAAAAAGAGAATTATAAATGTGTTGGCAAAATGAATTCATGATCTCTAGAAAATTTGCATAAGCAGAAGTATCTAAAGCTCATCCGATAAAAACTGATCATTTTATTTACACATAATCACTTTATTTTGTAATACTTTTAAACTTCTATTGTAATATAATAAAAGAATATACTAAAGCGTTTTTTCTTTACGTGCACTACCAACTAGATTGGGAATAATATATTATTTGCCATCTCGGGACCCACGAAATAATTTTATACTCGTTAATACAATGTTTTGCGCAACTAAATGATTTTTTAATGGATGTTTTTACACATTTGTGAGAAAATTATCACCTATAACAGTGTTTCTCAAACTGTGGGCGCGCTCCCCTTGAGGGGCGTGACAACTCTACGAGGGGGGCGCGAGAATATTGAAAAGTCGAAAACAAAAGATTATTTAAAAAAATTATTAATTTACTGAAAGTAAATAAACAAAATACATTCTAACATAATAAAAATTGAAATATGAATTTACCTGATATATTATACTTATAAATGTATCAGTGCTACACAATGTTTTTTATAATTACTTTAACAGTACTAAGTTAAGAACAAGTTTAATAACTACCATTGACCCCATGTAACTCTGTCAAATATAAAATCACATACAAAAATCATCACTTATCGGTTAACACTTTGTACAGTTTATAACTAAAAAATCCCTTGTCTTCCTATTAAAAGTTACGCGATTCGCTTCCCAATGTCAACCGTTTTCAACGTAGGCTCTCATATGTAATGTACTGAGTGTGAGTGTATGTGTGGGGTGGAGGAATAAAGAAGCAAATAACCTGAAATAAGAGAAAATCCTTCGCAAATATTGACAAGGTCCTTTTATTGCATTCCAAAGCCTTCGGAGTAATTTTATGGACAGCAGTGCACAGAAAAGGTCTTACTTTGGAAAGACGTATATATACGTCCCGGGAAATTGACGTTTTGGCTGACAGAAACGTTTATATACTCCGGTGGCACTTAGGAGGTTAAAGTCGTTTCGTAGTTTTATCATCAAAGTATATTATTGAATTCAATACATTGTTATTATTTAAGGGGGGCGCGACTAAAATTATGATTGAATATTGGGTCGCGAATATTGAAACTTTGAGAAGCCCTGACCTATAATAAAGTGGAGCACTATAATAAATAAGAACCAATTATCGGCAGATTAGATGTTAAAATCTAAATTTAAGCAAGAAAAGCTCTTAAATTTTAGATTGCAAAGTCATGCAAAATACTCAGGATTTCTCCTTTTTATGCATTTTAATGCCATTCAGAACGCTGTAATTAAGTAAAAATATTTTTTCAATCTGATGACCACAAAAACAAAATATAAAAACGAATTAAACGCAGAAAAGGAAATACGACTGTAGATAGTTTCAATATACCTAGACTTCTACAGTTTGTATACAAAACTGCAAGTTTATATTCCAGTTATTGAATTTAATGCATAGATAGGTGTTAAATCGATCAAATTAATATTATTATTGTGAGCAAATTATATAAAAAATTACGTTAAATTTTTTTAATAATAAATGCAATAATTTTAAGCCGTTTTTACATAAAGTATCTATATCATGTTGGTCTACTTTAAATATTATTTTAAAATATATACACTAAGTATATATGGGAATGGGTTAACCAAAAACACCTTATAGGGTAAACACATCTTACTTACCTAAGGGTTCTGTGAGTCGAAAATGTTTGAAGACCACTATCTAAATGATCATACATATTTCTCCTTGCCTTAGATAAGAGAGGAAGAGAGAAGGAAGCGCACTGTTGCCTAGATAGTGGGTAAGAGTCGGTGTTTAACTTGTCATGAATTAGGATGAATGATTTCAATCCCTACCCTGAGAAAGATCTCCGGACCATAATTTCACCTTCGTCAAACTTTATTTTAGGTACAATGCTTTCAGGCGAAAATCAATTTCCAGGCATACGCCAAACCCAGATGCCGTCATACAACTGCTATAGGATAAGCATTGATTCATCATTCCAGAGAACCGGTTTCCACTCATGTATGGTCCAATTTCGAAGTGCCTGCACTACTTTGATCCAGCAGTGGGTTGGATTTCGTAATAAAAGGCTTGTGGGTGCAGCACGATCATGGAAACCAAGCAAATATGTTTTCTTGTTTATAGTATTTATCAAAACAACAATTCCGGATTATCGTATGAAGGACCATTGGTTAGGTGTGGCTTTTCCAAATTTCTTTGGACAGCACTCTTCTGATTTTATCTCTTAGTTTCGTGGGTCTGCCGTGTCGAAGCACATTCTGACTATCACCATATCTTCTACTTTTTAATCATAAAAGTCATTGTCGATTTTGGAAGAACCTATAAGGATCGGTCACTTGTATGTTATCCGACAATTCCACCCTTCTCGAAGCCAGACAGTTCTAAATTTTGTGACATATTGACATGCGACTAATGCCAATGCTGTTTCATAAACGATATTTGAGTATAGAAGGCGTGGCATAGATCCGAATCCCATATAACCTTATTTGCACGGGAATCCAAATATTTATTGGTCGATATGGTATATACTCTATAACCAAGAACGCGAAGCACTAAAAATATACTAAAGAAACGAAAATAAGCCCACATCATGGACCTGTAGTGAAAAGTTAAAGCTTGTGAATGATTTATTCAAGAGATATTGCAAAAAAGAGCCACAAAAAAGTTAAAAAAGTTTTGCCTACCTCTGACTTTGTCTCGAAGAATTTGTGAATGTCCTCCTGTATGATTGCTTACTGTACACTTTCCAAGTGACGAGTTAGACAGATGAGATATAGGGACACGTTGTCATGAGAGCCACACAGGAACATTTTGTCTATTGCGGAGGGATCAGAGGATGATACCTAGCTGGAAAGTGTTGAAAAGAAACGTGATCTAAAGATTAGAAGGAAGTTCTGTATGTGACAGAGATTTATCCTGTTGACATGCACGCCCAGAATCCTTGAAAGGAAAGACACTATATTGTATAGAAAATCGTTGACATTGCCATGAAATAAGGGTGCCACGGATGACAACAAATACGTTCTGGCTATCAGATGAAATGGCATTCTATATCGTAACTCTCTTTTGTTGATCTGTACGGAGAGGACAGCAATCAGTTGACTATATCATCCTTGTCCTGGACGTTTTTAGTTACTTCTTCTCTGGTCATCGAAGCTCAATTCAAAGCAGGTGTCAACGCTGAAAATTAATTCTATTTCAGTCCATGGGATTCCAGGTTGAATGAATCTAGCAATAATGAAAATGCGCTTAGTAGTGTACAAAGGATAGTGACAGTCATAATGGCCTGTGCATATGCAGTTCCATTCAGTTCAGAAATTTCCTCTTATGCATAATTGTTTCATGTCACGTAATATATGATAAACAGTAGTTCTGTAAGATTAATAATCAATGCTAATACATAAAAACTGGATTAACTATTCTTATTTCATTACTTATCATAGTTAAATCGTAATTTTAGTGAAACTACAATAAGTTAAAATAAGAAAAAGTTAAGGGCAATATACTTCCTTGTTGGTGAGGGAAAGATATTTCGGTATGGAGAGTGTAGAATTTGTAACTTAGAAAATACTTCTACTCCTAATTTCACCCTGCCTTGCATTGGAAAGTGGTCATTTATTATTACTGCTATTAAACAGGGACTGGAAATCGTTAATCCTGAAAATGAGGGTTTTATGGGGACATTCCATCCTTAAATAATGTCATAAATATAATTTCTCTTTCAGTGTTCTTCAAAAGGCTGTTCTTTTACTTTTAATCTCGAACAGCATGAAAATATGATAATCAAGAACAATAGAGGTTTTTTAAGTAAATCATTAACAAAAGCAACACATACAATAAAAGCTTTTAAAACATCTTTTTCTTTATATTTTTCTTCAGTATCATTTATTTCATTAGGATCTGTGTTACTTTATATGTTTTGTTTCAATTATATATTCTGAAACCAATTAAAACAGAAAAAATATGTAAATAATTTTAGAAAGGGATTGAATGAATCATTTGAGTATATATATGTATACTTAAAATAAGTACTCTGAAGATCAATTTTCAGAAATATTTAACTTCACATCTAGAGCCTTTTTATTATTTTACGTGTGCAAACCTATTTAAATTGGCATAAAATCTGTGTTATACAGGAAAATGTTCTCAGAAAGAAATACATGATTTTTTTAAAAAAACGTAGCTTCTCATGAGGCAATAAATGTAAACACATTTTCCCAAGAAATAGGCACATGAAAAATGTTTATTTTGCAAATATATTTGATTGTGGGAAACCAGTGATTCAGAAACATAAATGCGCTGAGACGTAACTAAACATTCGATATTTTCTAGATTTTCTTTAGGCTATGCAATCACTTTGAAAGGTAAATATTCCACAGAGTTTATGTTTAAAAGATCTTTGAGTATATGTATATATATTAAACAAATATGTGCATAGCTGAATTTTGAAATGTTTGCAGAATATTTTTTAAAACTTTTCTGATATTATTGAATTATTTTACAAGAAAATATTCAAAAGAAAGCATTTATAATGCACATTTTTATTAATTTGTCATGTTTATTTATAAAATCTTCCTAAAAATATTTATTTATACTTAATAAATTATCTTATTTTTTGAATTTACTTCCTAGTTATTTGTATATCATTATGATGTCATGTTAAACAGATGTTTAATTCTTTTATTCGTGTAATTTTCTATCATTTAAAGTAAATAAATAAATGAGATTGCTTCAAAATATAAAATGAAGCATTGAAATTTAAAATCAATTTTTCATACCTAGTGCAATCACATCTATTAAAGAAAAAGTGAAAACTAACTTTTATACTTTCTATCATATCTAAGTAACAGGTATCTGAAAATGAAAAAAAATTATCTCATACAATTATGCGAAAATTTCAAACAAGGAACTTAAAACTTTTGATAAAAATCTGACAAAAAAAGATATATGTTTATTATTAAAAGAATAATTCTTTTCTCTTTCGTTTGCAATAAACAATGTTGTAAAATGCTGTGTGAACTAAACACATTCACATAATTGTTTTTAAACATAGTATGTATTCCAGCATGAATTTTTATTTTTGAATAAACGAAACATTTTCAAGAATTTCATTCATCACCGAAGATATTAAAAGATAATATACGGGAAAACATTTTAAGAATGTATTCAAGAAAATTATTTTACTTTAATATGTACTACATTATTACTATTTTTCCACACTAGCTGGATAATATGTCTGTGGTTTATTGAACCAAAGATGTGAAAATATTAAAAAAATGCTTCTTTTCATATTGTTAGTTTATGTAAAATATTAACTCTAACACAACCTTTACTTTTATACGTAAAGGTTTAAAATGCACCTGAAAAGGAAGGAACTGGACCAAGGAACTGGTAGGGCTTTCTTTTTGAAATATTATCCTCAAACTAATATCGGTAATTATTATTAAATTAAACGGTAATCTCTCTCGCTATCTTAACGATATATTTTATGCACGCGACATTTCCAATTAGTGAGTAAAGTATTAATGATAATAACAAAATGATTAAAAGAAGCAATCATTTCAAGTGAAACAAATAAGTTAATTAAGAGTACTTGGTACCCTTTGAGCTACTTTCTTTCCTTATGTATTTAAAAATTATATTTTAGCATTTTTTATAATGTTTCTATCCAAGAAAATGATGCAAGATGAAATTTTTTACATACTATTCACACAATTTTAAAAATTTAAATTTTTTGAAGAAAATTTGGAAAATTTTAAAATCCTACTCCTTTTGTAATTATTAATTTTTTCACCTGAATCTTTTTTTGTAATATGCTTATGGATGTTATAAACAACTTTAGGGATCGATTTTGCCGTTACTTAATTCGTTTTTGAGAAAAAAAATAAAACGTCAATATGCATGCTAAAAATCAACGAAAAAGACAATATATCTTATATTTTAAGTTTTTTTAAAAAAAATATTCAGTTTACAGTAAAATGAATCCCTAATTTTGTTACATGCTTCATATGCAACACACAGAAATAAATGGAAGTAATTGGTAAATAGTTATGGAAGGAGTAACATTTTGCATGTACTAATGTTTCGAAAAACACACAAACTGAGAAAAATTACTTTTGAAGTTTATAATTCTGAAAAAAAATTATAATATCCTGAAATAAACTTAAAATACCACTTTAAGATTTAGTTATATATTTTTCTTTAAATAATTGCATTTTCACATTTTTCCAACCCGTACATTTTTATAAATGATCAATTTTAAGAAGGTATTAATTGCACAAGAAAATTCAAGATAAATATTAATTTTTTTTTTGTCACGACAGAAAGTTTAGTTTTTTTCTTCACATAATATTGAAGTATTACATTTGTATGAAAAACATATCAGGAATAAGAACTGAAATTACTAAATTATTAATATAAAATGCCTTTTTTCACAAATTTTACATGCACACATTTCACAAAGGAGAAAAATTACATTATTGTATTGCCTCGGAAATATTCTGCTTTATATATTACAAATTCTTTTTTTATAGTTATTATTTCTCTTTATAAAATAGATTTTTTTTTTATCATAACGCTTTTTTTAGCTTTTTTCAAAAAAAGGGGACGTGACCGAATTGCCTAATTGGTTTTCAAATGAAGTTGTATTCAATTTCTTGATATATCAATCGAAAGATAATAATGCAAAGAATAAGATTAAATAAAAATTCTAAAAAATGATAGGTTTGTCATTTTTGGGGTACCAAGTTTTCTTAAGAATACAATCAAAATTTAGGTGCGATAACTATTTGTATTTATAGTACATAGTACATTAGTATAGAGTAGGGATAATCATTTATTGCAATCAGTAAGCCCTTTAACAATGGAATTTAAGCAGAGAAAATATTACTGCTTTGATCAGGGAAACATTGAATAAGAATATTATTTACGAACTCCAGCTGCCGAAAATAACATTTTTTTCCGGACATTGATCAAGACTTTGTTCAAATACTTCGTTTTAATTAGTTAGACATTCGACTTCTAATTAACAGTTTCCTGTTCCACCCCTAGTGATACAATGCTTTTACTCAAATTTAATTGTCCCTCCTTAATTAACAATGCTTACCTAATTGTTGCTGTGTACTTCAGTTAATAAGATTTAGAAGCATATTAACTTCAACCTTGCAGCTAATTAAGTTTTTAGGTTTATTTATATGCAGTGTTCTATATTTTATTTATTCAAATTGGGGGATGGGGTACCCTTACAAGCTTAACCCTCATTAGCATCCTCAGAGCAACCCTCATTGCACAATTTATTTCATCTAAAAATATTGTAATTAATTTATATCTGTATGTTCAATACGTTAATATTAATTTCTGTTGTATTTATTTTATGAAAAATTGTAATATTCACAAGCAATGCCATCCTTTACATTATAATAGCACTTCAGTTGAGTTTTGTTGAACTATTGGCGATAAGGCTGAATTCGCATCATTTTTATAACTGCATTACCATATGGATGTTTCTAGAAATTACTGTAGAAATCTATGACAGCACGACCCTATAACGGGGAATTTTTTTGAAATAAAAGGTGGGGTTTGACCCCAGTCAAATAGTTTTTGGCGTTCCTTTCCAATTAAATTCAGCATTTTGCGACCCGTTTTTACTAACTATACCTTATGTATAAATGGACTTATTGCAGCATCACGAAAAACTCTAGTTATACATAGAGAGATAAAATAGTTACACTAAAGGTAAACACTGAAAATACTTAATATGTTTAGTCAGTTAAATCGTAAAAATTTTAGTAAAAAAATTTACAAAAATAATTAATTTCATGATTGAGCTATATATGTGTTTTTGGGATTAAAAATTTCTAGGGCCCTAAAAAAAGGGTATTTTTAAAAATTTCCAATTAAATTAACTTTTCTAACATATTTTTTAAAAATTTTTTGTTTTTTAAAAAAAAAAAAGATTATTTTTTTTTTTCATATTTTATAAAATTGACAAGAAATTTCTCTTACACAAAATGTTTATTTATAAAAATTTTTTTTGCAAAAGGCCATATCCGAGTAAATTAAAAATTAAATTTTTGGGAATTTTATATTTTAGATGCTGGTGCACAAAAAAGGGTAAAATGATATTAAAGGGTTTTTATGGCAAAAATTTGGGTCAATTAAAATATTCAAAAACACTAATATTTTGGTTTAGATTAGTAGGGCCCTTAAAACGCGGGAAAATTTATTTTGATTATAAAAAATAACTAATATAATATGTTGTTGCTAATTCCAGATTGTCTATCACTGCTAGATAATCTACATGAATCCAAAAATTTCAAAAAAGTCTAAAAACAGAGAGAAGGGTTCTGAACATCCTCGTTATTTTTAAAATCCAAGCACGTCAAGATGTAGGAAGGTTAGACCAGCTCCATGGAACACCAGTAGCAATCGAAGAATATTTTCTGACCCTGACGAATAGTGAGAGCTTTTATATGGCATCTCCCAAAGCTCGTGAAGGCATTCTGGTATTTCCTAGACATAAGCCTGAATGAAACTACTGGATTTCTTCCGAAGTACCCAGGATGACCACGAAGATCTCTTCCAAATTGATTAAGTACAATCTTCTTAAAGGGGGGAAAAATTTCCGAAACGGTAAAAACATTTTAAAGGGGTCCTTCCTCCCTTTTCCCGGGCCATTTTGAAATCGGCTTTCCATTTAAATTAGTCCCCCCGTGAGATGGGCCACTGTGCGGGGAAAACCCCATCATCAAGAAGATCCCGGATTTCAAAACGGGCCTTTTTTAAATATATGTCCTTGAAAAATGCTGAACTGAAGGGGTGTCGGGGCAAATTGCCGTCTTGGAAAGAAACCCTTTACTTCACATGCAACTGCAAAGCCTTCCGATAGAAATTGGGCCCAATCTAAAAATAAACAAAAACTCCGGTTTATGATTTCATCCACGACACCTGTGAAGCACGGCTGTCCCGTCAGAATATGAACGTCTTAAAAGTGGAACCTTTACCCTTTACATCCCAACTGCAAAGCCTTCAAGGAAATTAGTCCGATCAAAAAATAAAAAAAAAAATCAGTTTATGACCTTTAAAATCACGAAACCCGTTTAAGCACGGCTGTCAGTCAGAATATGAACTCCCTTTAAATTGAACCTTGACTTCCATCGAACTGCAAACGCCTTCTGATAGAAATTAGTCCGATCTAAAACTAAACAAAACTCGGATTTATGACCTTAACATCCACGACACCTGTAAAGCAGGCTGTCAGTCAGAATATGAACGTCTTGAAATCGAACCTTGACTCACATGCGAACCTGCAAATGCCTCTGATAGAAATTAGTCTGATCTAAAAACTAAACTAAAATTACGATTTATGACCTTAACATCCACGACACCTGTGAAGCACGGCTGTCAGTCAGAATATGAACATCTTGAAATTGAACCTTGACTTCACATGCGAACTGCAAACGCCTTCTGATAGAAATTAGTCCGATCTAAAAACTAAACAAAACTCGGATTTATGACCTTAACATCCACGACACCTGTGAAGCACGGCTGTCAGTCAGAATATGAACGTCTTGAAATTGAACCTTGACTTCACATGCGAACTGCAAACGCCTTCTGATAGAAATTAGTCCGATCCAAAAACTAAACTAAAATTACGATTTATGACCTTAACATCCACGACACCGTGAAGCACGGCTGTCAGTCAGAATATGAACATCTTGAAATTAAACCCTTTGACTTCACATGGAACTGCAAACGCCTTCGATAGAAATTAGTCCGATCTAAAAACTAACCAAAAATTCGGATTTATGACCTTAACATCCACGACACCTGTGAAGCTTGGCTGTCAGTCAGAATACGAACGTCTTGAAATTGACTTGACTTCACATGCAAACTGCAAACGCCTTCTGATAGAAATTAGTCCGATCTAAAACTAAACAGAAAAATTCGGATTTATGACCTTAACATCCACGACACCTGTAGAAGTTAGAATGTGTACTCTAGTACCAGAAATTCCCCCATCACTTTTGCTGTCATCAGTATAAATTGTTAAATATGTCTGGGGGATACAGTGGATTGCTTTCGGATCCAACTGAAATATATATTATAATGCAGTGCTTCTCAAACTTTCAATACTTGCTACCCAATATTCAATCATAATTTTCATTCCGATCCCCCCCTCTATACAAATAACAATGCATTGAATTTAATAATAGTATACTTTGAAGATAAAGCTACAATACGACTTTAACCTCTTAAGTACCACCACGTGTATATAAGTTTAACTTAACCCTGTGTTAAGTAACCGAACGTATATATACGTTTTTCCGAAGTACTATCTTTTCTGTGCACAGCTATCCATAAAATCCTTCAGAAGGCTTTGGAGCACAATAAAAGGAACTTGATAGCTTGCGAAGGATTTACATAGTTCGTTTTACTTATATTCCTTATTTCTATTACTCCCCCACTCAATACATTATATACGTGCGCCTACGTATAAAACGGAGTCATTGGGGAGCGAATTGCGTAATTTTTAATCATCAGTTAAGGGATTATTTATAAACCGTATTATCAGAATTATCAAGTAAGTGTTAATTTTTCTATATAATTGTATACATGGCAAGCCCATGGGGTCACTGGTAAATATTAAACTCGTCTTTAACTTTGTACAGCTAAATTAATTATGAAATATATTGTGCAGTACTGATACATTTTTAAGTGTATTTTATCAGTGTAAATGTTATTTTTATTATGTCAGAATGTATTTTATTTGCTTACTTTCAGTAAATTAATAATTTTTTTAAATAATCTTTTGTTTTGAACCTTTCATTATGTTCGCCCCCCGCGTAAAGTTATCATGCTCCCTGGGGGGATGCCCCACAGTTTGAGAAACACTGCGAAAAATACTTTCTTATGATTATATTCCAAAAGTTATATTATCAAAACTTAATGCAATTCACAAAAATAACTTATTTTCTAAACATTAATAGCGTTAAATATTTTTAGTTCATTGTAAGAATACTGAAAGTGAGTGATTAAAAGGCTAACTGCCATAGTCTGGTCTAATAATTTGGTAATAAGGTATTTTTTGTGCTTATGAAATTCCGCCGTTTAGGAGGGTTAGAAAGATTAATTGATTTATAGTTTCAATGCACTATAAATAAAAGACAAAATTTAAGATATTGTTACCCTAATGAGACTGTATGGGATCATTTTAAATATTGTAGAGATAGTCACAGGTGTTCGATATGTGAACATTTACTTGCACGACACACATTGAGCCGATGATCCATTCCCTCCCAAACTCGTGTTAAGATATCTGAATCAAGCTCATTGATAGTGGTTGTGGTAGACGGTTTAGTTTCTCTAAATAAACAACAGGAAGGTGGATGAATGCCTAGTCCTTTATGTACCTCTACAGAAGAAATAACAAAGTGTTATGTCACGACCTGGGTGGACATTGGATAAGTAATATGTTGTAGTCCACAGTCTCTCAATCCATCGGTGAATAGAGAGATTTTCATCAAGGTAATTTAGCACGTTGACCAACCATTGTGGTGGAGCATCATCCAATTGGAGAATAAACCTGTGAATGTCGTCCTGCAACTGTATCATCACCAAGAACTAACCTATCATACAATAGATATAAAATGTCCCCGAATCATTTTGGTTTCAAGAACACAAAAAAACTTTTCCGTTGTAAATTCGCCATTTTGAATTGCTTGTCACATGATACACATATTGTTGTCTAAGTCATTTCCGTCAGGGGCAAGACACAAATTTCAAGAGCACATCTACATTATAGTTCTCTGAGGTAATGCTTGTCTTTGATTGTTACAGTTTTACAATATCTGGAAATGATATTCTTTATGAATCACTCTGTATTTGTGCTCCAGGTTGTCCTTTTGATCCGGCGTGCAAATTTCGATTATGAAGTACTAACTAAATTGTGGATACATTCTCATAAAAATTGTTCGAAATTAAGATGCCCGCATCCAACAACATTTGTGCAACTTTTGATTGCGATGTTAATAAACACTCATTGGGCGTAATAACAATGTATTCCTTGACAAAGAAAGATTAAAATTTACAACAAGGAACAGGAAAAAATCATACTTAACACTTTATCGACCGACGGTACTTATAAGTACCACCCACTTTAAAATTACGTAGAATAACCATTTGTACGAATATTCTGACGATATTTGGCAGGAATATTTTCTTAAATCCACTCTTCCAAGAGATATGGCAGTACGGGTTCTATGATGAGTCTTTTAGCCGAAAAGCCGAACAGTTTTTTTAGGAGAAATTGTGTTTTAAGCTGACGGTGTTTTCAGCGGATTGCGATGATTGTCATTTTTTTTCCTGAAAAAATAGTTAATGTTATAATTTAAGTGTCTTTTTTTTGTATGTAAATTAAGACCTTAGAAAAAGATTTGACTATTTATTTTAAGCAAACAGTGTATATAATTCATTTTACAGTTGAATACCTTTAATTAATTAATTAGCTCTAACTAATTAAATTTCCCAAAGTTGAGTATTTTGTTTATGTATATCCCTTAACTTGAATGTAGAGATTTAAAAAAATATATCATGAAAAAAACTGCAGTAAATCGTAATGCGGTCGGTAAAGGGTTAACCCGGCAGTACTCGCGCAGGGTATGCCACACCCACCGTTTAGCTTTATCAAAGCTCCTTCTGAATCTTTTTTTGGAAAATGAATAATTTCTCGTTTAGCTGACTTTAAAGTCATATCCTTTGAGGGGTCTTAGCTTGTAGGCGAATTCTAAATATATATTTTTAGATACCGCCTCTTTGGGTATGTCATACCCTGCACCATTACAGTTCTGAATGCATGTGGGCATGTTTTAAATTTTCCGTATACTACGACGTATTATTGTAGTCATGATGAAGAAATGTGATATATTGAAGTAATTTAATAGGTACAATATTTAATAGATTAAAACAGCATTTTTGAATGAAGAAATCCTCTTCGCGGTTATGATGATAAAGAATCAAATGATGAAGAGTATAACAGCAAGTATGATTCCTCCACTGAAATCGAATCAGATTTACTAGAAAAATACACTGTTGAAAATAAATATTTTACATATAGTGGCACAAAAACCTTTGGGAAGAACGTATATTAAAGGATACAACTGGTACACATCTTATTCACTTTCAGATGAACTTTAGAAAAAAACACAATTGCTGGAATAATAAGAGAAAATAAAAAAGAAATTCCAAAATTTTTGAACTTAAAGAATGGAGAAGTTTACTCCTATATGTTTAGTTTTAAAAGATGCAGATTTTTTTAAGATTCAGTGGAAACATCACACTCCCTCTCAAGAAGATTAAAAGAGTGAATAAACAATGTACTGAATGTCCTTTTAAAAAGAACAGCAAAATTAAATTTACGAGTGAAAAATGTAAAATGTAATAAACATATTGCATTCCCTACGTTATTCCTTTTAAACGTTAGTATACAAATTTTACGGTAAAAACAGAATGTTAACACTCTTGGGTATGAGATACCCTGAGCGAGAACTTTCGGTGGTTTTTTTCACGCGAGTGATGCCGGTTAATATAAAATTAATTTTAAACGTACTCTTAGTTAATCTAATCAAAATTCACTGAATAGTGTTCAGAACAACTTAAAATTTCTTACCTTCAATAAGCTCTTGATGTTTTCAATTTATTTTTTCTTCTTCCTACAGCCTTAGTTTTTCTATTTTTCAAGCACTCACGTTTCCACGGTTGATGCTTAGACTGATTTAAGAAGTGGTTCTGTAAACATGTCTACTATCTCAGCATCCCACTCTTATATAATGAAGAATATTGGATTCTTCTAGAGAATTAAGTATTTGGGAATTTACGAAAAGAAAGTTCTCGAAAAGAGATTTTTTGGTTAAAAAAACGGTACATTTTGGAAGAGATTAAATTACTTTCTCTTATCTTTGTCATTCTTTTCTGAATTCTGGGGGAATGAATAATATGAGTTTAAGAGTATCGGAAAAAAAAAAACTTCAGTTATTTTATTTTTTGTTGCTCTTCAAGTAATTACTATCTGGTCTGGAGAAGTTTGTTCAACATTGCGAAAAAAGGTTCTGTAGAAACCAATAAATTATATTGCTCTTCCATGAACATACGTAAATATTTTTTTTCACATAAAAGTAAACTCTCGGATAATTTCAAATTATCGTCAGTGGCATAGTCGATAGTTTAAAAAATAAAGTAAAGATTACATTTTATTTTTTAAGTAAATTCAACATCCTGAAGAATATATGAATTCGTATAAGACAAAAGATATATACAGTAAAACCTGTTTTTATGCGGTAGATAGGGACAGCATAAAAATAAACTACTCAAAAAAATAATCGAAAATTTCATAATTTTCATATCACAATTTACATATCACAAACAATTTCGTTGAAATACAACAGAATTTTTTATGCGGTGGAGAGGGACTGCATAAGAAAAAGTTGCACTTAGAAAACACGCCAATTATTTACAAAATTTATGAGAAATAACTTCAATTATATAATAAGTAATTAAATTACACATGGTAACGTATTAAAACAAATAGTTTCTCATTGCATTGGAGAAGTTTTCAAAATGCACATATATAATTCACTGCCACTTATCGTAATCCAAAGCTCTCATCTTTTTGTGATGAATATAAGTTGAAAATCGCTTTCGTCACTTAAAGATACAACTTCAATTGATTTATCTTTTGGCACCAAAAAGTAAGAGATAAATTTTTGTGACGAAGGTCGGGTGGTCAGTTGCTTGTAAATGTCGCGATAACCAGATATACATAATTGAAGCTCTTTTTGGAATTTTATACTCCTTTCTTTATTAGTATCTATTTTAAGAAAATGCTTTTCCAATTTGTTGGAAAGCTGCATCTCTGCATATGTTTTATCCACTCACGAAAAATCCGTTTCGTCTTGTCCGTCTTCATATAATCTATCAAATTATTAATAATGTCATTGTAATTAAAAGTTTGGTCTTAAATGAGGTACGAGCTGTTGGCTCATTGAGAGAAAGCAATTGAAAGTGCATTGTCGGGAGACTGTTTATAACAAAGGAATAGATAATTTTGAAGTGTATATATGTACATTGCAGTGGCATAACGTTCACCTCCGCCTGGCGGGGGGGGTGTGCTAGACTCTTGGGGACCCAAGGCTTGACTAACAACAAGTACGTATTTACCCAATTTATAAAGTATTAAAGGCAAAACCTCACTATACAGGGGGGAAGCTCAAACATTTTCCGTGCGCCATTGGTATCTTGATAGAAAACATTGCTGCCGCATGTTAATATATACGATTTACTCAACTGGTGCTTTAAATGCCCTAGCTACGAGGTAACATTAAAAGGTTTCCGGACTGAGTCTATAACTTAGAAAAACATTAAAAATTAAATTGCTGAAACACATCCTCCTTCGAAATAAGACCTTATACAACAACACACCTTTGCCATCGATTGTAAAGGTATTTGAAGCATTTCTGGAATCCATTTTTAGCCATATCCTTTTATTCAGCATGTGGTGCACTTTTAACTTCATCTGTAGATTGAAATCGCCGACTCTGCAAGCGCGTTCCGAAAATAGGCTGAAATCAGTGGAGGGGGGATCATAGGAATAAAGAGGATGGGGGTAAAACAGTTATTTTCGTTTTTGCAAGAAAGTCAGC
This sequence comes from Trichonephila inaurata madagascariensis, assembly GCA_019973955.1. NCBI lineage: Eukaryota > Metazoa > Arthropoda > Arachnida > Araneae > Nephilidae > Trichonephila > Trichonephila inaurata. Next base: position 66,261 of record BMAV01012942.1, on the reverse strand, counting down.
GAGGAGGAGGAGTTGTTGTGCAGGAGCGTTGTCATGCCAAAGCCGCCCTCATGACTGTTCGGCCCTCTATTATGGTTTCTCCTTTCAGATCGACTATCGTAAACGATGCAGGTTATCTATATATTCTTTGTTCACAATGCATCCTTCAAGTGTAAATTCCAGATGTACAATGAGCATGACATTTCCTTTGGAGCGACATTGGTGGAATTAATGCTTAATGCTTTTGGTGATATCCCCGTTGCCGATGCTTTCTTGGATTGTGGGTCGTACAGAAAACATCTATTTCTCGTTTCCAGAAGCCATTCTGCCATATATGGAAGGAACTTTGTCAACAGCCGAGATTAAGTCTCCAACAATTTCCATTAGATTTCTCCTTCGATCATCGTTTAACCCAGTGCTTCTCAAACTTTCAATACTTTCAACCCAATACTTAATCATAACTTTTATCGCGTCCCCCTCCATACAATAACAAAGTATTGAGTGCAATAATAATGTTTTTCGACGCGTAAAGTTTCAATACGATTTTAATTATAAACCGTACAAATTATCAAAATAAGTATTAAATTTTGTATATGACAAGACAATGGGGTCACTAGCACAATTACTAAGTATTTTCTCAATTAAGTATTGATTTTTTAATAATCAAATACATTGTGCGGGTACTGATACATTTATAAGTATATTATATAAGTGAAAATCTGTATTAAATTTTTTATTATGTCAGAATGTGTTTTGTTTTGCTTCCATACAGTAAATTAATATTTTTTAATAATCTTTTATTTTTGACTTTTCAATATACTTGCGCCCCCCTGGTACAATTATCACGCCCCCCTAAGGGGACCCACCTCACAATTTGAGAAACTCTGGTTTAACATGCGGGGAACGTTGTGTTGACACACCATATGCATTTTAAGATCCTTAGTCAGCATCTGTTGACATGTAGCCTTGGATATCTGAACAAATTCTATTTTTTAAGCTGTTGTTTGAAGCTCTTTCTAGTACCACCACAGAAAAAACTTTTCGATGTTTCGAGTTGTGCGGGAAGTCTGCGGACATCCAGAGTGTTCGCTGTCTTCGACATTTTGACTGCCTATTCTGAAGCGTCATGTCACTCAAAAGCTTCTATTGGAGATATTGTGTCAATGCTGTACACATGCTTCTAAATTTCAGAAATCTGTATAGCACTCTTCTTATCCAAGCGAGCACAAAATTTGATATTAATTCTCTGCTCAACAATTGCCGGTTATTAAATGCATCCGTCAACAAATTACGTTGCCATGGCACGCCACGGATCACGAGATTTGAGACAAACCAATTTTAAAAAGGGGCAAATTTCTGTAGCACAAAAAAGTTATCGTACTCGCTCTAATGCAAATATTTTTCAAATTATAAGCTCAGTGCGGGAACTTTTGAATCCTCCCTCGTATACGCCTTTCCAAAATACAACAGTTTTCTTTGCGATGCTTTCAGCAAAGCTATTCAGAAGGCTTTGGGATGCAATAAAGATATCTTGACAGTATTTGCGAAGTATTTACTTACTTAAAAAAAACGTGCTTATATTTGTGCCTTTTCTTTCCCCCCCCCAATACACCGCACACACGAGTCTATGTAAAAAAGGGTGGCACTTGGGAACGAATCGAGTAACATTTAATTAGCAGTTACGGGTTAACCTCCGAGGATTTTTAAGCATGTTATGGGATAAAGATGTTTTTGTGAAAAATTACCGACTTAGATAATGAATTGCAAAATTTTCATCCAATGTGTATTAATAACATTAAACTATTTCCTTCAGCAAGGGTAGGTACTTGATAACTATTTTAACAATAACTGGGAATTTTATGAAATAATCATTTTTTAATGTATATTTCTTAAAAACTCTTCATGTTATTTTTTTTTTTATATATTGATTTATTTTTTCTGAAATCCAAAATTGAGTTAAATCTGTTTTGAGTTAGGATTTGTTTTGTTACTTTGAAACATTTTCTTATTAATATGGGGAGAGTGGGGGTTAAGTGTTATCTCAAATGTTCTCTTATGTTATAACATATACTTTTTGTTGTGTTCTTAAATAATACTTTCTAATAAAACACGACTACCATAATTTCCTCTAATTTTATTTAAGTAACGAAACGTCTAGTTTTTTCTGCATATTTTTAAAATCCTAGCATAAAACACTAGAAATGTGAACTAACTAAAACCTAATGTGATTTACTTATCTGTTGTAAAGAATCATTTTATGAATTAACTATTGTTCAATGGATAAAAAAAATACTACCATAAATTCTTTCCACGCTTATAACCCTTTGGCATTTATGATAACTTGTAATTGGCGTCCACAAATTTTTTTAAACCAATTTCTTTGCCGAAAAGGATCAAGATTGAGGAAGTCATTTCAACTCTTTTGCTTAAATTGACATTCTTGGGAAGAAGTAGGTGTACTTACTTCTAGTGTTTAATATCGGATCTGCTATGCTCATTTATTGACTCTGAAAGAACGGGATAGTTCTCCCAATAAGAATATTATTACATTATGTCTTCGAGGAGGCCACGATAACTCGAATTACTAACAAAGTAACGAGTTGTAACCAGAATAGTACCAAACCAGAAATAAAAGTTATGTTACAAAAATAGCTTTCTCTTTAGAAATATTTCAGGAAGATTCTGAGAAGAGGTGATATGAACTTTATGCATCTTACTGTATTTTTCTTTTTTTATCTTAATAAAAAATTTTAAATGTAATATTATTTCAAAATTCATTAGTATTTGTGAGAAAATATTAGAATTATAGAAAAAAAGAGATGAATAAAAAAATTTTAAGGCAATTGTATTTAGAAAGTATTTTTCTATGTTCTTTTTATGCATTTTTTCTTCCTTCATTTAATTTTATTAAATAAGAAAAATAATATATTTAATTATTCTGTTTATTTTAATCAATTTTATGAAAAATATTCATTGTTACTTACGTGTGATTATATGTCTTGTTTATTAAGATATATGAATCTCTTGTTAGTAATTTCATTCACATGAAGGTAAGAAGTAATTAAATAGAAATGGTTTTTTTACTTGAATAATGAATATTTCCTGTCATAATATTAATTGATAAATAAAATAGTATAATTTTAATGAATGAACTAATGCAATTAAATTATAATTTAAAATAATTACCACATATGCAGTTCTTTTACCATTTCAAACAGATTTGTTGACTACCATGAGTCGAAACAATAATGCATGTACACTCATGTCCATAAATTAAGAATAATTCAGAGTAATGTAGAAATCGAAATATATAATAAATATTGTTACGAATTTTGTGTAAATAGTGTATATAATTTGTATTTGGATGTTTAATGCATTTATATCACTCTATGTTATGTTTATTCATGTTAAAATTGTACCATTCACAAGCAATGCCGCCCCTTACGTTATAATGGCGATTAAATGAGAACGGCGAAATATTGGCGATAGAACCAAGTTGGCATCATTTTTGGCGACCAAGTTGAAAACCAATTTGGCGACTTTGGTGACAATTTTGGCGTCTTGGCGACCATGTTGGCGAGTTCGGAACCCTCTGGAATCTTCTAGAAAGTAGTAGATCTCTCCACTAATGTCACGTTCAATGACACGAGCCGTTATATTTCTGGAAGTTTCTGTCGCGCCTATAAAAAGATGGTCGCCGGTACGGCGAGGGGTCTGGATTAAACCAGCGAGTAGTGAGGATTGTTTTGATTAGCGATTAGCTCGGCTGTGCTTGTGAATAATCTTTACTTACGTGTATTTTTAAACACTGGTTATTGTGTTTGATTGCTGTTGAAGGTGTGAAGAACTTTGGCTATATTTACTCTGTGAATATTGCTGCTGAATCCTGTTTTTAAAGGATTGGATTTTTGATAAAATTTCGCATCGCTCTTAAAGAATTGTTTATTTTCTTTGTGATTGTTTTGCATAAAATCCACGAACCCTAGGATTTACGTAACAATATATAAATTTATTACCCGTAAAATGACTACACAGGAAGTATCCGAGGAACTGGGAATCGATCAGTGTGTCCTCTGTGGGCTTTGCCAATGATTCCAAAATGATGTTAATGTAAGGAAACATTACAGTACATGTCAACAGCGAGATACAACGCCGAATGTGGACCGGTATTTGGCAGTTATTGCCAAAAGAAACAGACGGAGCACAGCAACAGACATATCTCTTCAGCCACTGCTACGACACTTTCAAGGCAGACCGTGTACAGACACTCTAGGCAGATTGGTCTATACACTCGTAGACCTATCAAATGCGTTCCACTTACTGAATGCCACTGTCGCCTGAAATTTGCTTGAATGCTTTCATATGGAAAGCAACAGATAGCCATTACCACCAACAGAATATCATGGAATAACACCGTTTCAGTAGTGCATATTGCTCATTTAAGGGGGCGAATGTTTTTGGATTCCAGAACTGACCTGGAGCGATATCGGTTATCATTTTGGAACATGTATGTCCTTTTATGAACACCGTGGGTGCAAAATTTGTGTTTATGGATAGCAGCAACCGTCATCATTGTGCAATCATCGTACATGAATCCTTCAAAAGGAGGATATCACCCGTATGGACTGGCCAGCATTCTTAACGGACTTGAATCTAGCAGAGCATGTGTGGGATATACTTCGATGACAAGTTGCAATTCGTCAACCACCTTCTACATGTCTACTGATACTTCTGAAAGCATTGATTGATGAGTGGTGTAATACACAATAAGATCAGATCGATAATTTGATACTCAGCATACCTATGTGTTCTACGGACTGTATTACATCCTCCGAGAGACATATTTATGTATTAAGTATCATACCAAGTATGTTATATTGGTTTTTATAGCTAGGTGTTTGTTTTTTTTTTGCTCCAGAGAGCAAAGTTCTCAATTTTTATTGATGATATAAAACATATAGCCTCTTTTTTTGCTCTTTAACTTTTGCTTAAAAAAAGACCTTACAAATAAATTACATTTGTTTTGCTTTTAACTCTTTCTTTGCCTGAACTTGAATTATTCTTAATTTATGCACTTCATTGTAGTTTGATCTGAGTTAGGGATTTTTTTTATAATAATTTTTACAAGTCACTAGAGGACAGTTTAATTCCGTTTTCGACTCCAAGTTTTTAATTAGATCCGGATGTAAACAATTGTGTACATGTTTAGATTTTTCGAGATAATCGGGGATTTAAAAATTTTTGATTTATTCTGTTCTGGATTTCTGTTTCTATTCTGACTAAGTTGGAAAAAGATGGAAAGAGCTTATTAATTTATTGGGCATCATATAATCATTATAATAGATTCAGTATTCATTTTATTTGTGGTTACGTATTTATAACAATAATTTTAATACTCAAAGACATTTAAAAAATAGATCTTCATAGAACAACGTCATGACTATATTTTAACGAAAAAAGAAGCGTTGCCATCGTAACCAGAGGTGCCATACACGACTTAAATGTAAGAAATTTGTTACTGATTTCAAGTTATCCCAAATTCTAACAGGAAATGAAAATTTTAATAGTTATTTATATAGTTTTAAATTTAATTGGAGTGTATTTTTTTGGGGTCGGATGCTGAAAATGTGGAACAGATTGTTGTATTTAAACTTTATTTTGTAAAAGAGAAAATTTTAGAAAGGGGGAAAAGCTTTTTTGTATTTCCCCCGGGCCCCCTGTTTTGTCTTTTGTTTGGTCAAAGTACGAGAGCCCAAATGTCAAGAAATTTTGGTTTACTGTATAGATTTTGTTTTATATAGGGCTCCCGTTTTTTTTTTTGTATTTCCACTCTTCCTTTTTTTTTTGTTTTGTCTTGTTTGTCCCCCTTTTTTTTTTTCTCCAAAATTTTTTTATTTAGAGTTTACAGTCCGTGTCCATGTTATGCAGGGGGGCATAGGGGGTTTTGAAATAAATTAAATAAAAAAAAACACATAAGAACAGAAAATACAATAATAATGTGATACTAGAAAGCTATAAGCAATATAACAAAAAAAATTACGTTATTTAAAAAGATTTCACAGTTATATCCGAAAAAAAAAAAGTTTATGTGAGAGGAAATTTACCATTTGAGATAAATTGTTAATATGTTGTGTGTGTGTGTGATTTTTGTGGTGTTATTTAACCACCTCTTAAAGCAGGTTTACTAAAACTGTATCTAATCAAAAATATACAAACATATATGAAGGAACACTAAAAATTGATATGTATGAGGTAGTGGAAAAAAGGGGAGAAGGCGTTTTTGTGGAGTTATGAATTTGCCACCTCCACCAAAGCGGTTTTACGATTCCATGCATGCATTATAAAACGCGACCGAAGAAGTAGCTAAAGTGTCTATGGGATTAGCTACTGCCGAAACAATATCATTTAATAATGATAACCCAAATGTACCTTTGACTATCGATGGTACCTGGCAAAAAAGGGGCCATACTTCTCTAAATGTGTTGTTACGGCAGTTATTGTGGACACTGGGAAAGTTATTGATGGAGAAATGTGTTATCGATGAAAAGCTCATGTAATTTTAATGGCAATGTGCATAGCGAAATGAACGGCATTCATTTGGCACGCTGCCTTGCACTCAACTCTGGATCCATGGTGAGCAGATATTGGGAGGCTAGACATTTATACATAATCCTGTGGATATTTCTTTTCTTTTTTTTACATTTTTTTTCTTTTTTTAATTTCTTGTTTTTTGTCAATATTCCCTGGATCTCATTTTGTTTGCAGTTGTCTTGTAATCCACCATTGGAAATAAAAAAAAATATATACATAGCGATGAGTGTTCGGCAAATTACTTTGGAAGTAGTAAAGAAATGAAGTTGCAAGTGCGCTTCGTATCTTCCATCGTTCAGAGGTTACGCAATTTACGATGTATACAATATTTAGATGATGGGAACTTTAAAGCCTCAAAGCAGTTTTAGAATCTAAACCTTATAAAGATGTGTACGTTGAAAAATTAGAATGTGTTGGTCATGTTGAGAAAAGGATGGGGACACGACTGGGCATTGAAATCAAAATTAAAATTCAAAAGGTTTCAGGTTAAAAAAATCTCTAGGAGGCAGTAATAGAATGACAGATGCAGATGTAGATAAATTTCAAAGATACTATGGTTTGGCTATTCGAAACGACTCGGAAAATTGGTCAGCCATGATGCAAGCAATTTGGGATACATTTTTTCATAAAATTTCAACAGATTTGAATCCACAACATGGTTTATACCCCATGGAAGATGACTCGTGGTGTGGATATCATAGGTTCATACTGAAAGTTTACACATGCGAGTCACTAAATATTTACTAAATATTGTCATTAAATATTTGTTTTTGAAACACAATACGACTTATAAACATAAACACAACTTACCTATTGCAATTATGAATTGTATATAAAGGTATTTAGATCTCTCAAGTTCTGAACTTCTGTCTAGATGCTTGCACGGTAAAACTCAAAATTGTAATGAAAGCTTAAATTGTATTATCTGGCCCGTAATTCCAAAAATTGTTTTTGTACAATTGGGAACTTTAAAAGTTGAAGTATATGAAGCTCTATATCTTTATATAATCAAAGCTTCAGTACCAAATTAAAAATTTTAGATACATTAAGTATTCAACATTGATTTTACACGTGTCGAGCTTTGCAAGAAGCAAGTTATTCGCTTATAAAGGCAGCGAAAAAAGCAGTTTTACAAAGAACCAAAGAATCTAGAATTAAAACAGACAATTAAAATATAGACAAGAAGATGATCTTGCAGATGATCCCAGCAATACAAGTTGTGTGGTTCTGGTATGCATTAGTTAATTGTAAGTTTTTTACTTTACATCATTATTTCTCAGAAGTGTAAATTTCAACGCAAAAGGAACATTTTTGAAAAAAAATTATTATTTAATAGCTTTGAAATTTTGCAATCATTAATATTATACAAATAAATATTTTAAAGAAACATTTTGTCAAAAAGTTATTAAAAAATTATGCATTAAAATGTACAAAAAATTTCATTGTTTTAAAATTTTTGACATATTACTCCACAAATATATTTAAAATAATTCAAAACTCATCAAATTTTAAAAAAATGCTCTCAGTTAAAGTAATAAAAACAGTGTGCAATAAATATGTAAAAAAATTTTCATAACTGTACAACTTATCAATTTCTTTTCTGGTTCCTTTCGTTTTGTCTTTTTTTACATCATGGAGATAAAGAAAATTATGTATAAACACTAGTTATTATGGATAATATCTAGTTATTTATTTTTATAGTAAAAGTGTAATTTTGAAGTTATTTCCGCTCACTAAATATATCTTACATTTTATAAGAATAGAATTAATAAAATAAAAAAATAAAATGTATATAAAGGAAAAAAATCTAAGTAATTTGAAGTATTTACCACTCTGGCTTTGTTTTTGTTAAAATAATTTAACGTTGACGAATCACCAAAAATGAAATAAATGCTGTTCAGCTTTTATGCGTAGTTAACTTTTAAGGCATCAGTAGTTTCTCAAATTGTATAGAAGAAAAAATAAACTTATAGTCGTTTTTTACCGCAGAAAAACATTTAGTTTAAGCTATTATATTAATTCCAACATACTTTTTACAAATGTGATAGCGTATACATTTTGAATAATCCATCATCCTGCAGAAATACAATGCTATTTAATCTAGAAATGCAGTTGCAAGTGAAGCAGAAAATTGCTTTGGGAATTAGGAGTTAGTATTAATTGAAAGGAAATACACTATTGACAAATCTTAATTACTTTTCCATTTACCTTTACTTGAAATTTAATCTAAAAGATTAAAAACATATATGCACACACGCAGATATATGTGTGTGCGTGTACGTATGAATGTATGTATGTATGTACATGATTTCCTATTCGGAATATTAAAATTCAGAATCGAAACATTAAACATTCGAGTCCTATTATTTATTTTTTATTTTATCATTAAATGAAGATTAAGAAAAATTGTGATTATATCGAGAATAAAAAATAATTTTTTACTGTCATGTTTATTTCAAAAATAAATTTTTACAAATATTTAACTTTGGAAAAAACAAGTTAAGTATTTAATAAGAAATGCTAATACATTCTTAAAAGAAAATGTTTTAAGAAATTGATCAAATTGTTTAGATATTTGAAAAACAACACGAAGCACAAATTGTAAATTCTGATAAAATAATTTACTTGGGCTGCGTATAAATTTCAGAAAATTGATGGGAATGACTGAGGATTATAACTTAATCCTAACACAATTTAAATATTTACGGCATATGAGTAGTTGTTTCATCATGTTTTAATTTTGACTAATTGAAATGTGAGAAGAAACTTATTTTGAGTGTTAATTGATCATTCAGTTAATTGTTTCAAAACTTTTTGTTATCATTGTTGATTTGTTTGATTTCAGGAAGTTGTAGATTCAAATAACATGCAGTATAGAATAGTTAGAGTTTTTCAGCGTGATAAGTTCCTTTATTTATTAAATTATAATCTCCGACACTATAATTTAAATACACTATAATATATATATATATATATATATATATATATATATATATATATATATTATAGTCGTCTTGCTACTTCTGATTCCAAATCCACCACACAACAATAGGATTTCAAAGTCAGCATGTAAGTGGTCTTGCTGTGAAGATTATATCATAACACTCATATCACAGTTTATATCTTTTCCACACACATCTTACACATTTTTGACAACCAACCAAATTAGAGCCTAGCAAATTTACATTTTTGACAATCAACCAATTCTAAGCCTACCAAACTTGATTGTCATCTATCTCGGTATCTATCTATGCTGGCTAGTGTAAAAGGTAGTTCAAAAGATACGTTCAAAGATACCCAAGACTCTTGATTCTCTTGGAAAAAGATCTGTAAGTAGGAAGATTTCGTTTAATAATTTTTTTTCGTAATTGTTTTAGGATTTTTCTGCTTTAAGAAATTGGGGAGAATTTGTTTCAGAATATTTATCAGTGGTTTTATCATACTCTCTGTGAGTTTTTGTATACTTTGAATTTTGGTTTATTTTTTATATACTTTGAATTTTTGTTTATTTTATTTGGTTTTTCCTACCGAGTTGCAAAGGGGGAAGGTTGGCGCCTTCAAACTAGCTTAACTCCACTTATTCGGTCCTAAGTCCGAAATTGCTTTCTGACTCGCTAGTTCTTTTTTATAGTTCCTTTTTTGTAATTTTTATAGTTCCTTTTTTGTATTTTTTCGATCTTCATGTTTTGCTTTTATATTTTTATTACGTTTTTTCTTGTTATGTTCATTATCTATTATTTCTGGTTTTTGAAATATTATACAAATTTCTTTCATATATATATATATATATGTTGAACTTTATGGAAATAGTAGTATATTATATGACACTGTTATGAGATTGAAAAAGAATTTCTAAATTCGTCCCATGTCCTTCTGAGATGATTCAAGATGTGGAAGACATCATTCACTGACGAAGCTTTTATATTAAAGAAATTGGAGGGCTCCCTGTTATTGGACCAAATAGCAACCATCCAAATGGTTATTAATGAGATTTATCTTAAGAATGGTTGTACAAAGAATTATTCTCTCAATGAACTATACATGTGACCAAGCTAGATTCCAGGAAAATTAGATCAGTTTTAGTAGCCAATAGTAAATGAAGCAGATGTTGAAAGCAAAGTGAGAAGAATGTTTTTGGTCACCTGAAACTTGGATCCACCTACAAAATTTCAGAATTAAAGAATTGACTTGTGACTATAATTACTGCGACTTTTCTTCATCCAAGAATAAGCTGCAGAAGTTTGTAGAGAAAGTTCTGTAGTCTGTTTTATGAGGTTGTCATGGGGTCTTCTTTGTAGATCATTTAGAAAATGAACAGAACACCTCTAAAGCCTAATATCACCCATTTTTGAACAAATCATGTAAATCTTTGATCAACAATCTTTTTACTCTTCTTGACTGTAATGTACTTGTTCATTCTTCTCGAAGTGGGTTTCCAGAAACAAAGCGAATAGATTTGAAATTTTCCCCACCAGTGAGTGAAGCTTCAACTTTCAGAAACATTTCCAAACACTTCATCAAATGAATGAGTTTCTCTTTGTTTGCCACAACAGATTACCTTTTTGAAGGTAATTGATCGAAGTAAATATGTGCCCTCAATCCAGTTATTCAAGACGTAAATGAAACTTTGATTATTGGTAAAAAGTTCTCATGTGCGAAATGAAGCTATCTATCCCAGCATCGATTGTGAGTATTGAGAGATGTTGCTGCAAAGTATGGATAACAAATTTCTCTCTTCGAATTCAGTTGATATCGAAAGGGATAAGCATAGCCTGCTTGACAACTGTAGAAAAAGATGCAATTTATTCCTTGAAAAATGAAGATATCACGGACATTAGGCAAAGACAAGAGAAACTCGAGAAAAACTAAAATGACTTTAAGATGCAGAGTTGTCTTCGATTAAAAATAGAAAAAATATCGCGTTGAATTTATTATTAGAATTTGGTATGACATTTTTTTTTTTATTTTAAAGGAAAACTGGGAAAGTCCAGATGCAATATGTAAAACACAAGTTTGACACAGGTGACAGTGCTCCGCTCCAATTAAACTGAAACCTTATCGTACATTCGCTACTTAGAGACGTGGGATTGAAAACCAAGTACAGCGGATGCTAAAAGAGGATGTGATGCTGCCTTCAAAAAGCTCATGGTCATCTCCAGTTGTACTTGTGAAAAAGAAGAATGATGAATGACACTTTTTTGTTGATTATAGAAGACTGAACAAAACCACGAAGAAAGACGTCTATCTACTTCTACTCATCAATAACGCTTTAGACAGGCTAGCGGGAGCGAATAGCTTCTCTATGACGGATTTAATGCCAAACTACTGGTAAATAGAATTCGATGACAAAGAAAGGAAAAGACTGTATCTGTGACGTCAGATGGTATTTATGAATTTTAGGTGTAGTTTGGCTTATATGCAATAACCAGGCTACATTTTAGTGCTTGATGGACAATGTACTGTGCGGGGCCTAAAATGAAATATCTACATTTGCTATCTCGATGGCATAATCGTGTATGCACCAAATTTTCAGTAACATATAGCACGTTTGAGAAGGATTTTAATGTTTATCCAAGAGGCGGGTTGGATGCTAAATTCTGACAAATGCTCTTTAGGCAAGAATAACCTTACGATATTGAGACATCTAAATTATCAACATGGAATATATCCGGATCTGCAAAATAACTCAGTCGTAACAAATTTTCTGTTCCACAAAATTTCGCGAATGTCCAAAATTTTTGGGGTCTATGTTCATATTACTGGTGGTTCTTTCAAAAATTTCGTTCATATCACGAAGCCGCTGCATGACTTGAAGAAAGTTTCGATGTTTTTATGGGGAACTCCGCAAAAGTAATCATTTTCGTGTCTTAAGGAATTACTGACCAACGGCCCCATTTTTGATCGTTTTTTTTTCAAATGCAGGATCAAAAATACACTCTGACCCTGCAGGCATGGTATAGGTGCAGTACTATTACAGGTCCAGGGTAGTAAAAAAAGACTAATAGCTTACGGTTCCTGGTCTCTGATAGCTGCCGAAAATATCTACTCTACTACCGAAAAGGAGTGTGTGCTCTCATCTTGGATATAAGTAAATTTAGACCGCACATCTACGGAAGAACCTTCACCATAGCAACGAATCACCATTTTTTATGTTTGCTAGTTGATGTCAAAGACTCCTCCGGAAGACTTGTACCCTGGACTTTATGGTTGCTGTAAAATAAAATGGACATAACCTACAAGATAAGTCGTAAACATTCAGACGCTTATTTATTATCAATAAAGCCTCCTTCAGAAGCCGTTGCTGAGAACTAATCCCTTCCCTTGCAGCTATTGCAGGTTTCTGGAAAAAGAAACTATAAGATAAAAAGTTCTCGAAAAAGGTGACGGTTACCAGAGTTATCAAATAAGAAATGATGTGCTATACAAGAGAATTATGATCCTATGGGACAACAATGGCTTTTAATAGTACCGAAACAACTCCGCCGGGATATCTCAAAGTGCCTTCACGGTGCACCAATTGCCGGTCATCTCGAATTTTCAAAACGTATGATTGAATAAGGAAGAAGCACTCTTGGCCAGGATTATATGACAGCGTTTGGTTATATGTGTCGCATTGCGGAGAATGACAAAGACTGAAATCTCCACTCCAACTTCCATTGGGACAACTTTATCCTATAATACCTCCCAATATACCATTTGCAAAGATTGAATCGATCTAATGGAAAAATTTCCTGTTACACGAAATGTAGATAGATGGATCATTTTTGTACTAATTACTTGACTAGATTTACAGTTATAAAAGCGTTACCCAAAAGCTGAAACATTGAACTGTCGAAAAGTTTAGTTAAAGAAATCACACTGAGCACAGAGTTCCTAGAGAAATGATAAGTGTGACTGAGGAATTTCCTCTTTATCCCATCTTATAAAAGACATTAATAAATTGTGCCAGACGTCTCGTCCTTTAAAGACTTCCTACCATCCGCTAGCCAATGGCTGGGCGTAAAGATTGAATAAATCTTTGACAGAAATACTGTCAATGTACGTAAACATCGAACAAAGAAACTGGATACAATCTTACCCTTCTTGACGTTCCCCTACAATTCCTCGAAACAAGACACCTCTGAGTATCAGACCATTCTTACTCGTTTATGGAAGAAATATTGAGACTCCTTTTGGCACAATTCTTCCACATGAGGCAGAATATCATTGCGATAATTATGTACAACAGCTGATCATTAGTGCTGAAAACGCTAGAGAACTCCACGAAACAACCATCCTGAAAATCAGTCATCAGATAAACAATGGTACGTCAAGAGACATCGACCAGTTGATTATAATGTTGGCGATTCAGTCTGGGCCAGTGTGAAAAGTTGGACTCTCAATAAAAACTCCTTAGGTTCTTCTTCGGTCATTAAATAATTCGACACCTTTCGGATGTAACGTATGAAGTACAAAGTACGAGAAGGGAACAATAGATGACAAAATCAAAAGGATGTAGTCTAATGTTCTGAGATTAAAACCCTACCTTTTTTGACCCAAAAAATCAACCAGATGCTTATTTTTATTAATTTTAATTCTTTCTTTCTGTTGTGCTTTTATTATTATTAATTTTGTAATTTTAATCATAAATTTTAACTGTAATTACAGTTATAGAAAGTTCTTGAACTTTCCTTGGCAGTATATATAAGCTAAAAAAATATTCACCTCGAGGAATAAATTCTTGAGTTGTGACTAGGAAGGATTTTATCATTCTTCTTAAGTATCCAATTAACCGATTATATGTACACACACATTAAACCTAAAAAGAATTTTTATTTGTTTCTTTAATCCTATTTGAACTTAGCAAAATGTTATTATTTTTGCATAGTTTGAATTTTCAAATTTAAAATTTAATGTCCATTTATTTTTATTGGAATTCTGAGCTATCTTGAAAGTTTTTAACCGCCACTGTTTTCAAAAGAAAAATGTTTTGAATATGCGTAATACTACTTAAAATGGTTTGGAATACCTCAAATGAAAGTAGTACATATTTTTTTACTCCGATTATATCACCGGCGTATTATTTTAATTTCCGTTAATTATTGTCAGGAAATGAAATTCAAGTATTGCTGTGAACAGAAAGGGAAGAATTTCTGGCAACTTTGAAACAATTGTCTATGAATAACATTTTTCTTATTTTTTTCCTCCCACATCCTTCTCAGAAAGTTGAAATTAAAGAGGTTTCATTAAGTTTTTTTTTCTTTCCCAAATTAGTAATAATTTTCAGATTCATAATCGATCCCTTCAGGTCCAGAGCGAGAGAATGAAGCACATTCACAAACCTGAACCCTGAGATACTGAACAGCGCCATGTGCTCACCCATTGTCTGCAGTTATATGAACCTCTATTTACACAAAAAATTATATAAACCAACATTTTAATATAGTGCCTCCAATTTAAGAAAATATGAATGTGATATAGGAGTACTAATTCGTCATTTGTATTCGTATAAAACTAATGAAAATAGGAAAAACCTGCAAGATACTAAGCTTTTTAACTATATAATATTTCACCACTTGTGCTCAAAATTTCTACAAATCACGTCCAGAAATATTCCATCTTCATTCCTTTCAAAAAGTGGGATGCCTTTTTTACAAAGGACAAGCAAAACAATATGAAAACGTTTTTATCTTACACGTACACTTTAATAGAGTCGTGATCGACAACAAAAGCTTTTCTCCAGGGGCCAGCTACCTTGTAGCTTTGGTGTGCGAAACCAATCTACCAATATGGTACAGGATGATACACATTACGAAGTATTTGAAACAATTTGATTCCTGTGACAATACATGCATAGTTAGGAAATATAGGCCAAGAAAACATATTTAGAGTTTTATTACGCATTAACTTTTGAAAGGAAGCGGGGAACGACCCGTAATATTCGGTGATTTTTACAATGGCCCTTGTTTACAGGAAATGGTTAAATTCATATGAAAGGGGAATTTCTGAACAACAATGGTTCAAGAAACTTTCAAATGTGACTCAGTGTGTTATTGCGCGAGCTTACTGATCCCATTGGAATGTTTGGATACAAAATAATAATTATGTCTTAGAATTATTTAGGTTTGAACACTGTTCCAGGGTATAAAAAAAGAGTGCATGATGTAAAAAAGCAGATTCATCTTGTTCTAAAATCATTCGAAATGTAAAACGGAAATTTTCCCCACATCTCTCACTCCTCCCCTCTCCAAGATAAAGTAGGCTTTTTTTTATTTTGCAAAAATAATTTGAAGAGAATCAGATATTTTTTAATTGAATATGTTAAATAGAAAATTTACATTGAACTTTTAATTTCCATGATTTCGCAGTCTGCATAAATACAAACTGGAACCTGAGATTGCTATTAACCCCTAACTTCATATAAGACTATACATCATTTGCAAAAATTTATTAACATACATAAAAACAAACAATATATTATTATAAAACGTAACATTACTTCAGCAAAAATAAATATAAAAGTTTAAATTGTTACACATGTTTTACTTGATATATCTTTTAAGCATATTTGTTCAAATAAGAAACCAAGAGTATAAAATATATATGTATTCCTTCAATATATAGTTAAAAGTAACATCGTATTACCCCTCATACACTTATATCAGGGTGACGAATTGGAGGAAGGAGACAAAAGACGTGAGGCGAAGAAAGGAAAATCATGGTGATTTTACTTTATCTAATAATTTTGTAGAGTGGTATAGAGTGATATTGATAATTGTACCACGTGACTTTACCGAGGTCTGGTTTACACTATAAATCTTTCAAATCTAGAAGCTAAAAATATAAAACTGAAGGCATGAAGTCCAAATGCCATATGATACAACTGTTGTGAAAATTGTTACCCATAGAGCCATTTACTAGCATTTAGAAAATTCAAACAAAGCGATCCTTTTTCTAGTTTCGTACAGGCAACTTTAGGCTTTCAATGTTGCTTGAAGATCATCGTGTTCTTGTGACTTAGAGCTGATAAGAGAGAAATCTTTTTGTCCTACATAAGGGATGTCGGACGTGAAGGCTTAGCGGATCAGAGAAAAAGCTTCAAACATGGACGCCCTTCATTTACCCTAAATGTCTAGATATCTTGTGATTTGATCATCGCGTTTAATGGGTTAAATTCATGAGGGTCACTTGAAAAATACAATCATGTGTTTTTCCCGTTGAATTAAAAAATTGGCATTAGTCTTGTACTTGTTTTACTCCTAAAATTTAGATAAAAGTTCGAATTTATTAACTGGTTAGAGATGTTCAAACATTAATATTCTTCAAAAAGCTTTTCAAAAGTAAAAAGAAAAAGAAAATCTTATTTTATACACATATTATTTTAATAAAAGTGCATTTTGTTTACATACATACGTTATTTTTATTGACAAATGTGTACTTTTTAAAAGAAAGTTTCTACAAAAAAGCAAAAGTTGGCAATGGCGAAGTGAATGAACTGATTGAGTGGAAACACGTGACTGTATTTATCATGTGATAAGGACGTCATATGAATTTATGAACTGATGGGCTGGAAATACGTGATTATAGTTATCATGTGACTATGACGTTACAGGAATTCAGTTCATTGCACGTCTTTTCTTAAAGAACATCTGCTCACACTGTTCACGAATCCGTCTGTTGGACATCAGCATAGTCCATATGAGTAGAAGGAGCCTCATTTTCATGGAAGTTATGCCTCAGCATTGTAATGTCTTCTATTATATTCACTATCTAGAAGCTCTGTTATAATGAGCCTGGACTCCAGCTGGTGAGTCATTGGTATTAATCCATTAATTATTTGAATATCGTATTGTTAACTATGCACCCATCTCAGAGATTCACGCGCCTAACAGAGGTTAAGCATAAATTAAAACCAGTCTACTCAATTTGTGAAAATCTTATACTAGTATAATAAAACTAGAACACATTTGGGCATTTAAAGTATTTTTTATCTGTATCACCTCAGTATTATTTTAAAAGTTGAGTCTGGAGAACACCACTTTCAACAGAGGAATATAACTTCATTTGGTGAAAGCCCGTTGGATAATGTTGGTTTCATTCGGGAATATGGAAGGATGCCACTTCGACGTTCGTCTTCCACAGTCTTCCTTCTCTGAACTTGCAACACCATTAAATAAACTTCTAACCGCTTGCCTGATTATCCCGAGTTATCTTGGGTTCTTATATACTGCAGTTAATTATTTTCCCGAGAAAACTCGGGGAAAGCAGAATTTGTCAGTACGATTGGTATTATATTGGTTTTACTCGACCTGGAGGAACTGAAAGGAAATATTCAGTTTTGATTGCCAGGTAGTAAAGTTTCGCTCGTCTTCGTGAATCTTTTGGGGGTCAGGTCACGTGTTATCCCTATTGTATATTACACGTTGGCTTATGCATTAGTAATGTATAAAGAAGTATAGTTCCGTTGGAAAAAAATTAAAATAATGGCGATGATGCAAGATAGAGATATACAGCGATGATTTTTCATATAGTGATTATGAAGAGACGGGCATTGAAAATAGTGGAAATAATGTATCTGTATGTAGCCTATATTTTGTACTGTAAATCAGGAGGGATTTTTTCCGGGTCACCTAAACAATTTAGAATGGAATTGATTGAAAAAATATTTTCACAAAATCACCTTGGCGAGTTTTTTGTCACAGCAGGAAGACACATCATTAGTCCATCACTACTCAATTTAACCTCAGGGCATATTCCAGATGTTATTTTTGCTACTGAAACAAAATCAAATCTAACGAGACAGTGTACTCAGTTCTCCCGTAAAAAGGATTCCATAGGTAATCCAGTAAGAAAAGTGACCAGATACTAGTGTACAGAATGACAGGTAACATTTTATGTTGTCCGTTGTTTCAAAATCTATCGTACAAAGACTAATATTTATCTTTTTTACTATTTGCCCGAAATAACTCGGTATAGTAAACTTATATTAAAACTGAATACTTTTAAGCCTAAAAAAATTAAAAAATCAACTTAAAATATTCATATTTTGTTTTGTTTCGCTTCCTTGTATTTAATAATAAAATTTTAAAAAAATGTAATGAATTTTTGCCACATTTTTCAAAAAAAAAAATTTGTAAGGGAAGCGGTTAATTAGACACGACCTCTTCAGCATGCGTCGGCTGCTGGCTAATGGGCGATGGACAGACTAGTCCCATGTGCTTATTCATACCATATAACAGCCCGCATTCTTTGTGCCATCGTGATTCGTATGCAAATATACTTGAGCACGTCATGCCAGTCTCTGCTCTATTTTATTCGCGCTCTGTGTATGCATCAGTTCTCATACGCTGATGCTCCTTCCTTCTTTGAACTAGCAGTAGATGTAGTTTCCATGGGAGATTGTTTTTACCTGATGCATCATTTTCCTTTTAAAAAAATGACGATTCCCCAATATTCATTTTGTTTTCATTATTTATAATAACACTATTTTTCTCTCTCCCACTAGGCAATTAAAACAAAACAGTTTTACGATGTCTTACATATGTTAGCATGATGAATTATGAACCCAACATATTGATGCGCTTTTGTAAGATATCAAAACATATGACAAAAAAAAATTACTTTTCGAATTGAATTCCTAACTTAAATAAAATTTTTTCCCAACTAAAAAATTTACCTGAAGATTAAGGAAATTTATCATATTCCTAAGAAATATTCAAACTTTCCTTATTCCTTTTGCTTAAATACTCAACGTTAAAATTTTTCTTTAAAAGTAATCAAATTTATGTTTTATAAAGTTCCACAACTTTTTATACTTGATTTTGTGACGGGCTCACGCGTATTTTCATTAACATATCGTTTTGGGTTCTTTGGGGCCAGAATAAATGGTAATTCTTTTCCAACTAACCCGAAAAGTAAAACGTGAAGGAAAGATGCAAATTAGGAAGCTTTTAAATAACAGAAGTTTAGAGTAAGCAGGGTGGCGTTTGGGGAATGCTCTGTTAGTTCGTGTGGCAATTGTGAAGAGTATTTCAAGGAGTTAAGTGACAGTCAAGAGAAGTTACCCGTGACAGAGAGCCCCTTGTCAAGGTGCATACCATTGCACGCCAGTGAACCTCAACTTCAGCTAGGATCAGATAGATTGAGACTTCGTTGGACAATAAGGTAGGAGTTATCATTCAAATATTCGGATCTGTGTTCGGATTGAAATTGAGCTTAGGCGAGTTAGTTATTGATAGTGGTCCACGTTACGTTATTTCGGTATAATATATTGTGTGTTTAGCCACCGTAGATTCTCTCACGTGTCATATTATTATCTAATCTGTTATTGGTTTAAATTAAGATCTTAATAAAGTGATATTAGGATTATCGCAGCCTCTAGTTCTTCATTTATTCCTACACCTCTAGCCCATGCGGATAATCAAGTAGAAGGGCGCCCTTTCAATTTTCGCAAAGAATTATGGATAAAATCAGTTTGTTAAAAAAGTGCAAGAACATCTAATAAAATAAAGCTATGAGAAAATACTGTAAGAACATAACCTAGAAAACAAGAACAAATAACATGTCTTTCACTATCTTCCTAGAATGACTAATTATGAGTAAGACAAGTCAAGGTAACATCGAAAGTTTTCTTTGCAATTCAGATGTCTGCAATGTCTTTTTAAATGCATTTATAAAGAAAAATGAAAAAAAAACCCAATCCTGTCTGTATAATATAATTCTTGCATAAGAGACTTGTAAAATTTTGTGGTGCTCTCCATTAAAGGAACAATTTACTCTTAAGAGAAACTAGTTCTTTCCCAACGGCCGCTTAGTTTCTCTTGGGAAATATTTCAGAACAAGACAGAGCCGACACATATATTTTGGAGCCAAGTCAACCTTTTTATTTTGGTTAAGGTTTGTGAGAAAGCTGTAAGGTTCTCAAGCAATCTCCTACTCCAAATCCACCCAAAGAGGTGTACTAAGGAACCAATAGTTGAATTGTAATCTTGGCTACGTCCAACAGAAATATGCTGCCTCACATGCCTCCTTTGAAGGCATGACGTAATCGGCCTTCAAAAAGACTCACAAAGTAGAAACCAGACACACTCGTTTTGGACCAGAGTCAAAAATACCGCATATATCTTAAGCTTAAAAGCAACACTGCATCATGTCGTCTTGTGTGAGTACCTAACGCATTCACTGCCAACTAAGAGATATCTCGTAGTAAGAGTGTGTAACAAAACATTCATCAATGAGATATCTCGTAGTGTGTGATGAAATTTTAGATTGATTACATACCTCCATTTTGAGTTAGGAATTATTATTAAGGATGAAAGAAAAATCTATAGTGCGAAATAATATATATATATCAATTATTAATTTTAATGATCAAAATTACAGCTTGAATTATTTTATTGCAATATAATATATATATATATATATATATATGGATGTAGCTAAAAATGTTTTTATCGTTCTGCTGCGTTTGGTGAACTTTAAAGAAAGGATCAACGCAAAATGCTTGGTTTTTGGGACTCATTGGACAAAAATATCTAGTCTTCTTAAATGTTTTTTTTTGCTTTGTATGCGTTCGACATGGTTTTGTCGACATCTTTTGTGTGTGTGTGTGTAGGAAGATGTTTGAAGTAATGTAAATAGGTTGTATTCTCATTATAGTTGCTGCGTTGCTGACGTCGCAATCATATAAATGCATAATAACTGATTTCCTAAATTGATGGTACCCTCATCAGTTTGTTTCTTCGTTTTCTTTGGTTATAGGACTTAAGTGCATTCTGCAGGAATATTTCTAAGTAGGACAGAGTGATTTTCTTGTACTAACGGGAAGTTTTCCTGAGGTCTGCTAATTATTACTTATCAGTCTATTTTTATTAATTTAGAACTTTCTATAACTACTATCGCCATATAGTTTTTTCACAGTGAGAGTCATTGCACATCTGTATGGAAATCTATCATAACATTAAACATCTGACTGTCGACAAATGAAATTAGATGGCTAACTTGCAAAATCAATTAAAACGAAAAGAAAATCCTTACATATGAAGATCTTTATTGAAAAAAAAAACACTACGAGATAGTTCGTGAGTGACACTTCGCACAGGAATCCTATTCAGTGACACGAACTACGAGTTATTGCGTATTATTTTTTGAATAAAAACCATTGTACATGCCATTACAACAGTATATCAATCACGTAAAAACATTAAATTTTCAGTAAAATTCCTTTTATTTTTCTTTTAAATATATGTATAAAACCGTGCCGTCTAGGGAAAAACTCTAAATGTGCCTGGTAGTGAATCGATTATCGTAGCCTTCACACAAGTCACCAGCATTGCCGTAACATCGGCCCTCCAAGTCAATGTCAATTCTTCCCAATGTTTTCAATTGTATCATAAAATGCTCTAACTTTTATTTATTGAAAAATATTTGTTTTATGAAAAATTTCTTTACTTGCATATGCATGCATTTTTTGATTATTAAACCAATAAAACAGTTCATCTAATCAATTACTCAATTATTCAAACTAATCAATTATTAGATCAAACTGTCGATTTCTTAAGAGGATATATTATACTATAATCATGTATACTTCTCTATTTTTATTCCAAACGATGAAAGTATTATTATGAGTAATAAAGCACATATGTAATACAGGGTGTGTAAAAGAATAGAATTACTCACAATCGTTTTAAAGATTAAGCAATGACAATAATCAAGCTTTCAGCTTGTCAGCTTTCTAATAATTTTATTTAAAATCAACGCATTATTATACATCATGCAAAAGAAATGAATTATTTACAATTATGTTTTGAGTAGAACCAATTCTTCTATTTTTTGTGCAGCACAATTCTACAATACCACTACACAATTAAGTATTCACACAAATCTCTGCTTACACAAGGAGAAGCAGCATAACACTGAAGGGAGGATGAAACAGCCATTTCGAACATTTATATATGCACAAAGGATAACACGTATTTGGTGAAGTCAAATAGTTCTTAAATAGAATACAACATTATCGCAATGAAGAAGAAAATATCTCATAAAACAAACACTGTACATCGATATGGAATTTGCAAGGTCAGATAAAAGAGTTTGATCCATGAATTTTAAACAGAAAATCATCAAAACCCTTTAACGCAAGTTCACGCACTGATTGCCGTTTTCTCCTGGTTCGTGCTTGTCCACGTTTTTTCACTGAATGATCTCTTCAGAATTTTCTTCTCGGAAGGTCTAAGTGTCCGAAGAGGAATGTGGCTGCCTTTTAGATTAGAGGATCCTGTCATCATCGTCGAGGCGTGTGCATCTAATCGTAATCGACGTCTGTTGCACCATAGAAGCTGGCGTAAGTCAGTCTAAGTAAGTCAGAAAACAAGATTACGTAAATATTTGAAAACAATTAAATGATCCTAACCAATTTATGAAAATAATATATTTATAGTTGTATGAATGTGAATAAAAATGTAAGGATTATATTCTCATTAATGAGATAATCTATTTTCTATTTGCAACATCCAAAATTTGCAAACATATTACCCTGTATATAAATATACAAGGGAAAGACAAAATGTAAAAGGAATTTTGTAATTTCTCATTCCAAGATTTCGCAATATCTCTAGTGAACAGCGCTGAATGAGGGGTAGTTGGCAACAACTATACAACGTGTCACTCGTCTTTCCTCATATTCATTGTGGTGTAGGAGAAGATCATGCATCGTGCAATATGGCAGCTCCATTTCTGATCTTCAACAAGGAGGAAATAGTATTCACTTTTTGTTTGCGTAATATGGGATATCTGCGCAGGATACTAGCGATTCCTTCCATCATTATACTTTGAACGAAGATGATCCTCAGTGACTGACGTCGATGGACTTAACAATCTTTCATCATCACATAAATAAATTTTTCCCTCTTTGAAAGGCTCTATCTAATCGTATATCTTGCTTCGCGATAAACAGCTGTCACCTTACAGCGCTGCATGCGACGAGCAATTTCCGCAGGTTTCACACTTTCTGCAAACAAGAGAATCACTGTCCTCCTTTCCTCCTTGGTGCAGATCGACATTTAGCTACCATGTTGAATGCTCTGCTGCACCTCAACGACTACGAATGAAGACGAGTGACGCATTGTACAGAGGCGTTGTTGGCTCCATCTAAATCAGCACTTTATATTAGCTCTGTTGTCATACCTCGGAAAGAGAAATTACACAAGTTCCTTTACTTTTTGACTTTCTCTCGTATGTTTAGGTTCTTTGAATTAATTAAACAGTAACACATTTTTCACATTGTGTGCTAATTTTCTCCAACTGAAAACTCGGTGAAAATGATGGTTACATATTACATGAATTCCTCCATGCTGTCAACAGTAACTTTTTTAGTAATTTTAAAGGGTACTGCTAAATGTTTTCGTAAAGATGGTTGGCAGTTTTTAAGACTGGTTGACTTAGCATGTCTGCAATCATGCAATTAAGTTTAAAAATCCCTTTATTTCATTATAGAATGCTGGCTTTCGAGAAATAAAATAAAAAAAAAAACGCAAGTATGAAGAAGAAACAGTCTTCAAAATTGAAGTAAATTCCACAGATTTTGTTCAGAATGTTTATTTTTTCTTTAAAAATAGTAAACTGTATCAAAAATAAAATTACATTTGTTTGGATTTTAAACAATAACAATAGCAAAATGTTTCACATCGAGAAATCTGTTAAGGTGTTTTGCTCCTAAACGTTAAATTTCGTTTCCATTGCAGACACATTTTAAATCCCTGCAGCTCTGAATTTCAGTAAACGAACATTTATTTCTAATAACAAAAAAAAATCTGTTACTGATATAAACATTTTAACTTCATTATTTCTCAAAAAAATTAAGAAAAAAATATTTGTTTTCTTTAAAAATTTACGTATATTTATATAATATGTATGAGTGGTCTTCCTATGCTATAAATATAGGTGATATGTTTATCTTTTTTTTCATTTTATTTACAATATATTTGGGATAAATACCGAGTCAATTATCAACTAAATAGTTTTAAAATTATAATTTTTTGAACTTTTAAGGCTTTTTTTCTTATAAATAATTAGGAGCCTATAATACCTTTAAAAAGTTAATTATAAAGCTTTCAAAAATAGAAGCTGTTAAAAATGCACTAGCAAACAGATTTTGAAATTCTGATTGCTTAATGTAAAATGATTCCGAAAAGAAAAGCGAAATCAAATTAGATGTATTAATTTCAGTAAATTTTTTTATATTTATTTTTAATACTAATTACTCTATTTGATATTTTTTTTAAATTTATATTTAAAAAGTCAGAAAACTTTTTAAATAAGTAATAATTTTCATAACAATATAAGTACACATTTCTCACATTAACATATTGAAGTTTGACTAATGAACCCAGTAACTCATTGGAGGTGACCCTCCATTTCTTCAGGGTGTTATTTTTTGTGATATTCTCCTATTGTTAACCAATTTCCCAATATTGCTGGCAATGTTATTTTAACTTCAAATTGTACCTTTCTTATTAATTTCACAAATAATAATACTACAATTTAATAAAAATCGTTCTTACTTGAACTATTTTTAAGAAAAATAAAAAAATAAAGTAGTAGAGTGCATTACTTAAAATTTTAAAATTCAATATTATTACTATCCAGAAGCAGAAAGTAAATATTGAAAAAATTGGTACCCTGAAGTTGTCGCTCATAAAACAGTAGACAAGAGGATTGACGAAACTATTGGCCATCGACAGCCAATGGCAGCACAGGAATGCAGCTGCAAATCCTGGAAAATATTCGTCTTCAGTGGGTAAGACGTAATCGGGAGCAAAATACACCAACAAACCGAAAATCTGAATGGGTAACCAGCAAACGACGAACAATGCCACTACAATCGCCATCATCTTCACCACCTGTAATTTGAGAGATAATAAAGGCACATTATTCTAATTATTATTATTATAAAGCAATTTGTTTCACCGTAAGCACTTATACTCCTTGATAAATAGTTAAATTCAGATTTGAAATCAAAATGTATCGTATAAAGTACTGATCGTAAGCCGCTCATTTTGCTAGGTATTTTATGACATCGTAACACCATACATTTTTTAACTCGTTGTTATCTAAGTCCTAGCATTAAGGTTTTCGTCTATAATGATAAATATTCTTATAGCCCTCATCTCTTTATGTAGAAGCGACAGTACTTGTATTTCTAAGACAAAAGTATATTTATTGCTCACAATATTGTGCCCCCAGACCCCTCCTCCCTTGGAGTCGATTTCCTCAAATTCATTTTTAGCGCACACACATCTCTACTCAATAAAACAATATACTTACCAAATTTCAAATTTGTAGTTTTATTTCAAAAATTGGGATTTTGTTTATATGTTAAACGCTCCCGTACCACCAATGGGAGTCTATTTCCGTTAAATATATTCTAATGGGATATAGAAATAGAGGATTATGAAATTTCAATTCTGTAACACAACGCTCATTAAATCCTTTTGACCTAACTAATAAAAACAACTTTGAGCAAAATTCAATTTTATTTATCAAGATACTTTTTTTCAAAAGTGATACATGTGTCATAATCCGGAGGTCGAGGTAGTGAGGGGTACTAAACCTGAGGAAGAAATCTTGAGAAGACTTTCCCGATAACCTTAAGCAATAAAAAATCTTAACCCGAATTTAGATAATCAAATTATGAAAGGCACTTATTTCTTAATCTCTCGAATGGTCTGGTTTTCAGCCTGATAGCCCATTCAACCGTTAAGTTGACGCCTTTTACTGTTCATGTGATTCTTCTTCTAGTATTCATTTTACGATACGCGACAACCAGTCGCTAACTCTTGAATTTCAGCTTACGATTAACTCTTAACCATTACCTCGCTTACTCAGTGACTCGCACTTAAATAGAAGCGGCATTTGTATAAAACCCAGTCATCTATAGGGAAAGAGGTTTTTAAACTAATATCACAGTTAAAAATAGTATTTTCCCTAAGAGAATTAGTATAAGCCCAGATAGAAACCCGTTACAAATGCAGTTAAGCACTCTTTTATTTTTTTCCTTTTTCGTAGAAAGATTTAGCTTTACTTTCAAAATATGCCTCAACTTCGGCAATCACTTCTTCATTTTAGCCAAACGTCTTTCCCTGGAGTGTTTTATTAAGATCTGCAAACAGCCAATAGTCACTGTGTGTTATGTTTGGACGGTGGGTGGAAAAGTAATTCGAACCGGAATTTGTTCAATTGGGCCATTGTTCTCATGGACTTGTGACACGGAGCAATGCCTTGGTGAAACAGCGCTTTTTCCTTTTATATTTGAGGTCGTGTTTTTTTTTTTTTACTTATTTGATTCAATAATGCCCTGCAATATTTAGTATTAATGGATTTACCTTCCTCAAAGTTGTCAATTGACAACCTTCCATGCGGGACCCAAAATACAGAGGTCTTAAAACTTGCCCACTGACAATTGAGTTTTTGGTCGCTTAGGATTGATGCACCGACTGCAGTCCTCTCAACTGAAGATCTTTTTGATTCAGGTGAGTAGTAAGGAATCCATGTTTTACTCATTGCCACATATATACGTAAAAACTCGTTTATTTCTCTTTAACAGCTTCGAAACGTCTATACTTTATTTTTGAACGACAGTAAGCAAACGCGACAGCCACTTTGAACACAGCTTCCTTTTTGACAAATGATCATGCAAAATGGTAAATACACTGCTTTTGACCTTTAAATCCTTTGCTATCTCTCCGAGAACTTCAATTTACGTTCGGCTAAAACTTTTTTATGGGCCGTTTTGATGTTTTCTGGAACGACTTCCGAAAATGGACGTTCTGAGAGTTCAGCGTTGTTTGTGTCTTTGTGCTCAAGTTTAACGTCGGCCTAAGGCAACTTTACCATTGTGGCCGATAGAGTCCGGATAACCCTTTTTAAGTCATTGTTTTGCTTAAACAGTATTTTTTCTCATCAAAAAGCAATGTTTGATTAACACACAAATAATTTTTCATCCATATTTTCTGAACAAACAAAAGTTGCTTCAATAAAACCAATTTTTTTTTTTTGTTTGTTTTGTACACTTTTAAACTATAAATTAGATATTATTATGAATCCGACTCTTTAATACCCACACCATGCCAGCTCTCTGACTTTCAGCTTCAGCATATTTAACCCCGTAAGAGGTCAATTTTTTAACCAAACTTTTCAAAAGGGCAAATATTTTTTGTTGTTTACAACTAAGCATTTTACTTATATAACAGAACACGAAAATGAATAAATATTTATTCAAAATTTCAATTTTAAAGTTTTCACTTTACTATTGATTTTATAACTGTGGAACAAAAACCCTAATTGTGTTCTTTTTATGCATGCATTTTACATGCTAAGAAGAATGTTTCATTTATATTAATAGAATTTCTCTCATACTTACAAAACAATTTCTTGTTCGTATTTCTTTTTCAAATGGTTGAGGATTTTGTGTATGTGTGCATATATATAAGCACACACAATTTGAAGCAAGGTGCAATACTAAGTCTTACTTAGCAATGAGAACAGAAATCATATTGGCTTTTTTTGGATTATCTTTTCCATTTTCATTTCTACTAAGGCAAAAATTGCATTGCTTAGTCCCTGTTTTTCATCAAATATTTCCGAAATCTTAAATTACTGCCTAGAATGAAAAATTTTCCCTCCTTCACCACAAATAAAACCTCGGCTGAGAAGTATTTCAGTACCATGGACAAACATTTCCTAAAATCAGTAGCACTAATAACTTCACTATAATAAGGAAAAATATGCGCAAATCAAAGATAGCAAGGAAGAAAATATGAGTACGCGTACAGGAAATTTGGGCAAACCGGTTGTGGCCAGCTTTAGGTAGCCCTTACATCGTACGGGTAAACTCATTAAGGGGTTAACTCAGTGCTTCTCAAACTTTCGATATTCAAGACCAATTTCCCCCATACAATAACAATGTATTTATGCAGTAATAATGTATAATACTTTGACGCTAAAGCTACAAAATGACAATTATAAACTGTACTAATTATCAAGTATTAAATTTTGTATGTATTTTTTTTTTTTTTTATATCATAAGCACTTGGAAAAAAATTCCCTAGAAATTATTAAACTTGTTCTTAACTTATTATTGATAGTATCAAATACATTGTGCCGTACTGATACATTTACTCGTATGAGTATAGTATATTAGAGTAAATGTGTATTTTATTTTTCAGAATATACTTTTGTTTTGCTACCGATTAGTAAATTGATAATTTTTAAATAATCTTTTATTTTTGACTTTTGCATGTGCTCGCGCCCCCCTTGTAGGGTTATCACGCCCACCTAAGAGGCTGAGCCCCACAGTTTGAGAAACACTGGGTTAACTGGATTCAGCCTCTTTGCATAGTGGGTTTTCAATGGAACTCTTACTTTTAGATATTATCATTTGAGATTCTATTAATTAAATTTGTACTTAAAAATGTTTTGAACAATTTCAATGCACAATATATTGTGCATCATTTTATTGTCAGTAACATATTAAGTAAATGGCGTGAGTGAGTGAGTGAGTGAATATTAACGTCACACTGTTCAGCTACACGAGGGCTTTTGGTGACGGACCACGTAATTTTGAACCATGGTCAAGTGACGTGGACGACACCTGAGCTGGCACCTCCTCTCCTAACTACCACACCACACCAACGGGAGAACGTTTCAGCTCTCAACAGATGTAACGTGCATCGCTTCCCTACACGGCAGGTCTTTAGTGGTACTGGGCTCGAATTCATGACATGCCTGCCATGATCTGATACCTTGAACATTGGGCTACCGCAGCCCTTTAAGTAAATGGCAACATATAGGACAAATTTTACAATTAGTTATTCAAATCTGTAGCAAAAAAAAAATAGGGAATAGAATATTGCCTATATAAACCAAACACACACACACACAAAAAGGAAACTGCATTAACATCTTTATATCAATTTCATGTTCTTAAATTTTACAAAAAGTATTTCTTCACCTAATGAAAATTAAGACAATCCAATCAAAATACAGATTATTTTTGCAAAGTTGTGTTGAAATTTCTGCCAGTTGTATCCTTTCTGGATTAAAGTTTTTGACAGTTTCAGAATGAGATACTAAAAAACTAAATTACAAGCGCATAATAATAATTCGAAACAATAATTTCATATAGGTAAACTTACTATAATACCGAAATTTTGCATATTTAGCAAAATGCAATTCATAACAAGTCAGGATATTTATACAAAACTCAAAAATAGTTTTAATCGTCAGGGTTGAGAATGGAAGACAGATACATAATGCGCTTTGCATAAGGTATTAAGTCCAAAATTGTCGCTAAATGTGTGTTTGGGGATAACATTTATATATAGTGACTTTATTCCATAAATTAAAACTTTAGACATGAGTTTATTTTACTAATATATGTAGAATTTCTACTCTTATTTACATATCATAGCATAATAATGCTACACGTTTCATTAATTTTAAGTTCGTTGTCTTTATTGAATAAACAGAACTAATGAAGGTAGGAAAACAGAAAGGATGATGCGGCAGTATAACTGTTGCCCCAATATTTAATTAACAATATTCACTTGTTTAGTTCATTACAGCTACTAAAATAAACACGTTTCTATCTCAGTGATTTCGTACAT
Source organism: Trichonephila inaurata madagascariensis (assembly GCA_019973955.1). NCBI lineage: Eukaryota > Metazoa > Arthropoda > Arachnida > Araneae > Nephilidae > Trichonephila > Trichonephila inaurata. The sequence goes on along the minus strand of BMAV01012942.1, from coordinate 36,046 downwards.
TTCCATTCATTAATTTCCGATGTTAGCGTAATTTCAATAAAGTTAGTTATTCTAATCGAAAATTTGGTATAATTAAGATAGATGTATTTTATGAAAAATATTGGTTATAAAGGCATAATTCTAATTCTGTTTATATTCGATAGAATTCACCGATTATGAAACTGAAGTCAGCCATTTTAACAAAAGAGAGATGATTAAGTTACATGCAGTGTTTTATTCATATATGTGTTTTTCTTTCAATTGTCAGGGAAGTGAAATTTGAAATTCCAAGAAATGAATCTAGTTAAGTGTAGTTGATTTTTTTATGCCACAGTCTGGTATTACACAAAGACTATAGATAAAGAGTTTATTATTAGTCTTGTGACGAAGATGACACCTTGAGCTGCAACACCTCTAAAATTTTACCCCATGCCAACGGAAAGACTTTAAGACCAATAGATTTATCGTGTAAAACCCTCTAATCTGTGGGTCTTTAGTTACGTTAGATTCCAACTCACTACTAGACAATACAGATCATGAGTCCTCGGCAGTGTTTGCAATACTACCTCCTCCACAGAAAAGAGAAACAGTAGATTAAAAATCATTGTGCAATATAAACTCTGCCCATGGATTGACAAACTTGGGAAGAATTTTAATCAAGAAAAAAATGTTTTATCAGTTATAGTGATATTAACTGACCATATTCAATATGTAAAGGTTACATTTCAATTGATTCGAAAAGAAACTTATGAAAGGGAATATTTTCTAGAAGACCTAAGAAACCTATATCCTAGAGAACTCTAGTTAGAAATTAAATCCCTCTCAGGGATGTAATAAGTAATAAAAGGAAAATTTTCTGAGAGACCAGCTACATTTTTCTCATGAAATTAGGCTCTTCGGTAACAAGTTATGCTATAATACTGTGTATGAGAAAAAAATCTTTAGAATCAAAGTGTCACACTATAATTCAAACGTGAATTTTGCTGTATAGAATATATATATCATATGGTTAGAAGGGAATGAACAATTAATATGAATTAGAATAATAATAAATAAATCGATTCGAATAAATTAATTTATTTTTTGTAGATCACTATGATTGTGGAATCGGTCTACAAAAATCTTTAACTTGAAAGTGGCTTTATTGTACAAATGGGGCAAATATTAAAGGAATAATTATCTCTTCCTACTTCTTTTGCTTTATCTGAAGATATATATATATATGTATGTATTTATTTCTATAAAAATTATGTAATCTTAATAATCTTATAGGATATAATATTTATTTCCACTTAAAAATATATTATTAATCTTAAGATATTTTTTATTATATATATATATATATATATATAAACACTATCGAGATATTGATCAAATATTCTTTGCATTACTAAAATATTACTTTAAAAGCGTTTGCATCAAAGACGGTAAACTGATTAGCTCAAAAAGCTGCGTTAAATGAAAGGCATACTAAGACCATCTAACTAGGCAAACGATTGTATAAAGCACTCCGCGTAATGTACATGCTACTAATCTGTATACCTAAAATGTAAACGATAAGTGTGACTAAATACATTAGATTTCTATTCAGTTCTTAGTAAGACGAACACAGAATTACTTCAGTGAATCAATACGATCCAGTTTCAAAGATTTTAGATATGAGTATACCTAGGTAAACTCTTAAAGATCATTATGATTCTCATTATCTATTTAGGAGTTTTGAGAGCTTTAACGGTCCTTTGATATTTCATATGCATGAGAAAGAGGACGAAGAACTCTAAGCAAGAGTTTCCTCTTAATCATTGAACTTTAGATAGATTACCTTCAAGAATTAATGAATTATAGAATGAGTGAAACTTTGGCAGAGCTCTAAGCTTAAGCTAAGCTTAAGATTAAATGAACCGTAAGCCCAAACTATTTTCAGCTCTGGAAAATCTTTTTTCGTAAGAATTCAGCCGAAAATACATCAGATTTACCTTTTTCACAACTTTTCTTGTTGTCACCAGATCTTATATGATTGTAATCTTAATTAAAAACTAAATATATATATATATATATATATATATATATTAAAAAATAACTATCAATGTGTTTTTGTGAATAATATTTTATTACATATAGGAAATTTTATTAAGTTAGGTATGTATTTTAAATGATAAAATATAACCGGGATGTATTGTAATGTAATTCATGTTTCTAATGGTATATTTTCTTCCTCTAAAATTTGTATTTTTAAATTTGTGATATTTTTCAAATTTTTTCTGTAAATAATTATCCGTCTACAAGTAAAAAAGTCGTATTGATTTTTCTAAGATAAATAAAATCTGCTTCCAGTGAATTTCTGAAAATATTGAGCAAAACGTTACGCGATAATATTCAAATTAATGACGTACGTACGAAATACGCAGATGCTTAGACTAAGTAATGAAATATGTCTCAAATTAACGCGATACATTAAAAACAACGGAAACAAATTCTGTAAAATAGTTAAATAGGTTGTTACATTACTTATAATATCAAAGAAGTTTTTAAAGCATTAAAGAAATAAAAAATTCTATATTATATAATGATGGAGTATCTGAGTAAGTTTAGTACGTACATAGTTAAGTAGCATTTAGCCAACACACACATATTTAAAATAAGATGTTGTCTCTCATCTAATGACAATCATTCTGTAGATTAACTGATTCATTATTGGAGTTCTTTAAATTTCATATACACATAGAAGTAAATATTTATAAAAAGTTTCCTTGCCTTTATTATTCAAAAGGAAAAGAAAATGGAATCAATGTATTGTTACTATCATTAAAATTTTTACTAACAGGTAACTTTAAGCAATTTCTTTATAATTTAATAGGTTTAGGAAGTAGGTATATATGCAGTTCTGATCTAAACCTATATCTTAATTAGTATCTTCACAAATGGAAAATATTTTGTTTTGAAACTGATTTTATGATAAGGTAAATGTGTGTAGAAAAGCAGTTTGTAAATTCCGCTTAATGATTAGATATCAAAAATTAAATTTTTAAATATTCAAAAAAATAAATAAAAAAAATGTTAAAAAATACTTATCACAAAGTTATAGATTTATCTATTAGAAATTTCTCTAGAACTCATAAAATTTGAAATATTTTACAAAAAAAATATTTTTTTATTAATATTAAGGATTAATTCACTTAATTGTCAATATATTGTTAATATACTTTAAATATAGAATATAATGATTGATGTGAGTACAATTCACAGTTTGATTTTTTTATTGGAAATGTATGTTTGAAATACCATTATATTTTTTTCTTTTATAATGAGATTAATGTGTGATTGTGTTATTTGAAGTTTATTTGAAATTAAGAAAATATGCCTAGAATTTTATTATAATAGTTTTATTCTTATGACATAATAATATTTTATTTTTTTAAATTTTTTTTATTTCAATATCTCATAAAACTTCTCACTTACGATGTTTACTATTTGTAATTGCTTACAAATAAATGTATGCATTGTCATTATTTTAAATGATATAAAAATCAATTAAAACCATTTTAATAATAAAAAATGTATTAATAAAAATTTGGTACTCACGTATTATCGCAACCGTATTGTCAACATTATATCGTATGAAACGTTGCACATGGCTGCCGATTCAGCGCCTACAGCACATGCAATATCGGGGTTGCCAACTTGGTGAGTTATCGTGAACGTTGATATTCTTTCGATAGTAAGTAGGTACCAAACATTGTAAATTAAGGAGGTTTTCTTTGATATTCTAGCATATATTTGTGAAACTCTAAAACTAATATTTAGAATAAAGTTTTCGGAACTAAAAAAATATTTAAAACATTTTTTTGCTCCTTCAATCATATTTACCTTCATTTTAGCTGCAAGTTGTTGGCGATCTCTTGAAGGATCTGCATTGCCAGGTAAGGTATGACCCCACATCTTGATGCCAATACTTCCGTATGCGTAGCTCAGGATGAGTATGGGGAATACAAATGTTACTGAAAACACCACTAAAGTATATACCTTTAAAATAAGAAGAAAAGAAGAAATGTTTTACAGAATAATATTGTATAAAATTTTCGAAGAAACAATTAAGTCCTAATTTAAGTTCGTATAATTTTCACTAACTTCTTAGAATTTTAACTGAAATTTTTATATTCATTTTTAGATCATAGGTATAAATCTGTATGGGGACCGTAATTGAGGTTATGGTACTTATTTGAAATGGCAATAGAAAAGTAGTTAATATAGTTTTCTTAGAAAACTTATTTTTGGAAACCGAAATAATGATATTTATTATTCAAACATTTTCTTGGGAGAATATAAATGTGAGAATATAAAATATATATAAAATATTTCAACAGTAAAAAGAGAATAATGTGTGTGGAAATATACTTGTTATAATTACCTTTTAAGTATTTAATTATACATTGTTTGTGTGTGTGATTTTTTATTGATCAATTATCGGTTTTTGTTATAATTTTAATTTAATTTTGTAGATGTATTATTAAATATTTTGACACTCGAAAAATAAATATATTACTGTGATATATTTATATTTCTGTTTATTTTTTTTCTCACTATTATTTTGAATATAGAAAAAATGAAGTAAAAATGCATGATTTTAATGAAAAAAAAAATGCCATTTGGGCAAGAAGCATCTTTTACACCGGTAAAATTTTAGCTTGTAGTACTATTTTCGGGTTTAATTTTGTCCTAATCATAAATAGAAAACAAGAAACCCTATTTTTCATTATCTTTTACATATTCTGAAATTACGTATTCGAAACTGAAATACACATTTTTTCGAATGTTAATGTGACTCAAATTAAGGTATGGTTTAGAATCAAAGGCCGAAAAATTCGTTGGATGGGAGAAATTAAACAAAATGCTACAGGTTTGATCAAATACAGTTTCATGTATGTATTTGAAAGTTTTTAATATGGATAGAACAAATAAAATGTTTACTTTCTATTCGTTCTCATTTTAATTTTTCAATTCCTACTATTAGCTTACACGCTCTATGTATTTACTTATTTATCTATTTATATTCGTGGAATTTTCAATCGTTAATAAAATACATTTTAAAGCGCTCAATTGAGCTGAAATTTAATATACATGATTATTCTGGATGGCAATACAGTATTGTAATTATAATTAATAAATTTAATTGGTTAAAACTAATTATTCAAAGAATTACAAATACTGTCAAATTGGCATCATTTTTGGTGACTTAGCGATCATTTTCGCGACTTGTGTCAAAACATGAAAAGGTTTTGTTCTCACATTTTAGAGCACTCGTTTGAGTTGCAATTTTCTATACACTATTGTTTTGGGTAAAAATACGATAATTTAATTGAAATTAATGAAAATTAATTGACTGAAACTAATTATTTAAGAAATTATAGATACAGCCACGTTGTTTATTTTCAGGACTTGGGCCAAAACTTTAAAATATTTTTTTTCTCCCGTTTTAAGACATTCAGTTGAACTGAAATTTTATATACTCGATTGTTTTGAATGATAATACGTTACTTTAATGATAATTAATGAAAATTAATTACACTTAATGTTAAGATTCTGTCATATGTATATACATATTTATATTAATTGTAACTATTTAATAAAAAGTAGCTAAAATAAAATTGTTCTTTGTTGATCTAAGTAGGAATCGAGACTTAATTTTTTTTTATATTACTTGTTTGTTTGTTTTTTAAATTTGTAAATATTAGATAGTGATAAATATTTTACAACATTTTTATACAAAATCGTCTAGAGAATTTGGGGTGCAGCTTAGACTCGACGACAGCTTAAGTTCGAAAAAATAAGGTACATTTACTCTTTAATTCAAGCACAAAAAACATATGCTTATAATTTTTTATCAACAAGCAGAATGGTTGTGTTTCCACGTTATTCTAAGATAACTCTAGTATTATTTTGTATTTAAAAAGTCCTTTGATGATCCTAAAGCTTTCTGTTGAGCATGTTGTGAATACTTTAATTCTGTTTATATTTATTTATTGAAAAACATTACATCCTGTTCAGCATTTATTGAATTGAAGTATATTTTGACAATTATTTAGTAAGTAAATTCAGATGTTAGAGCTGATAAAATAAAGACTTTTTACTGTCTAATAAATTTTCACTATGACATTATTTTGCTTAAAAAAACCTTGTCAATGGATCTGTTTATTTATTCCATTTTAATCAAAATAGAAGCAAATTGCAGAAGGAATGCAAAAAACTATACTAAAGCAATTCTATTTCAGAATTCTCGTCACTTCCTGAAGAAATGAAGATATTTTAATTAAAGTTCTTCTTTTGACATTTTAATTAAAAGAATTTAAGAATTCTTTTGTATTTTTAAAATGTGATTGTTTTTCCCCGTTGAAATAGCTATTTAAAATACAGCTTGATTTTAATACAAAATAAAAGTATTACTTTTTATCCTCTAGAGGCACATGTTTTTTTTGTACTATTTACTGTGAGTGTTAATTTTTAAATAACATCATTCTTTATGAGAAAACTTTCTTGTGGGAAGAACAATTTTTTGGATATATTATAAATATAAGATGAATAAAAATAATTCAGTCAATAATTTGATTTTTAAAAATAAGCTGCTTATTTTAACTTAAAACAATAGCTAAGTTAATTATCGAATGTTACTCTTTAAATGTACTTAATTATGAAAAGCGTTGTGCAAATGAATAAATTGTAAAGAATTTTGGTATTTTTAAAATATATTTAAAAGAAATACTTTACATTATAAGTTATTTTTTAAAAAAAAATTCCGATCAAGTATTTCAAGAAAAGATAAAAAAGAAAACTAATGTTACAAGTCATGATTTTGTAATACATTCAACTTTTTGGAAAGAAAATTATTTTTGTTCCATTAAAATGTGTATTGTTATTTGATAAAAATCAGATACTGCTATTAATAAATCATCTATCAACCTTATATTTCAAGTTGATCTTTTGTTATAATATGAAAGAAATACAAGAAATGGTATTGAAATATCAATTAGTATTACAGTCAGCAAAAGGATTATTCCATAGTATAGTCTACTACAGTTAATTTTTATGACTGAACATTTTGAATAATATTTTAAAAAATAAATACAATGAAGAATTTAATTTTTGCCTGACATTTTCAGTAAATTCTGGAAGAAAAAGGAAATTTAAAGTGAATCTCTTGTTAAATATCATATATTAAATAAAATAAATTTATCAACATCAATTTTAAAGTGAACTTTTCTCATATGTATTGGAATTAATCTTCGTTTATTATGCCACAAATGTTTCACTATACAACTTTCAATAAATAAGAATTCGCAATTTTAAGTAAATGAGTTTTACTTAATATCGACTAGGTTGAAAGAGCGATTTTTAGATTTTGATGTTTGAACAATTGGGGGAAAAAAGAAACATAAATATTCAGGGAGAAAGAATAATATATGAAACTAAAGAGTATATTCAAGTTGCTTTTAAAGCATTTACTTTACCTAAATAATAAGAATATTTTTTAGTGTGTTTCTTGAACAATAAAATTTTCATGATAATTTGTGTTAAAAAAAGAATATCTCCAAAACAATTCAACAAAAATCTGGGATATTTATAAGATTTTAGGATGACGTATTTACTCGAATCTGAGCCACACTTTTTTTTCAATGATAATGCTACTGAAAATTGGGTGCAGCTATTAAAAAAATTATAGGTTTATGCATGTACTTGAAAGTTTATAATACTGATAAAATATAACTAGTTATTTATTTGTTATTAGTTCTGAATTCAAATTTATTTTAATTTCGTAAAACTGAATATCGATAAACGCTTGTACACTATTTGGGGTGTGGCTTAGAATGGATGGTATCTTAGTTTCGAATAAATACAGTAGTTACATTTAATCACATTTTGCAACCATTTTTAGCTTAGTAATTTTGTTGAAAAATCGTCAACATCAAATTTGAATGCCTTTAAAATATTTGTTTCTTAAAGTATTAATCATTCTGTGGTTCATGAGACTTCGGATAGATCAAGAAGTGTATCAAGGAAATTAAAATACTAAGCTGTTCGAATTAATGAGGATAAACATTTTTTTTTGTTTGAGTTGGTATGTGATTACCTCAAACCGGTTATATCTGCCCAAACGTAATGTGACGGATACACCTTGACTATAATTTACTTGTTTGATTGGTTATAGTACATGGGTATTTCAGTTGGAAGCCTTTCGGTTTGGTAGCTGGAGGTTATAATTTTGCATTCTACGTAAAACTTGTTACTTTTGCTCCGAAGAAGAATTATAAGATAATCACTCTTAATGAACACACTTCTATGAATGTAAGAGATATAGCTACGGTAGTTAATGTGGGCAAATCAACTGTTTCAACAATTTTGAGAACATTTCAAAAGATTCCTGATAATCGTCTCCAAAAAGAAAAGGAAAATGTGGGCTTAAGCAAAAAATCACTTTAAGGTATCGGACTACGTTCAGAACCATGATTTTGCAAAAGCGCATAAATGGATAATTTTCATGATATTTAGTGTCACTTAGATTAGAATACATGTATACAATTATTTTAAGGGCATTTTGAAAAGACAAATTATTTAAATACAATATTTTGGCAAAAAATTAACTTAGAATAATTTTTTTTCAAAATGTTCTCCTTTTGTGAAAAATGCTTCTATTATAATAATATTTTGCCTGTATATAGCTCAGACCTCTGTACAGATGTTCAACTAGAATTTTTGAAATATATAACTTAAAAGTGGGTTTATCCATATCTTACGACAACAGAGGGGAGCAATTTTAAGAAAAAAACGCTGACAATTATTCTAATTGGTTGTAACTCTGAAAATAATGTGAAATTTTTCAAAAATCATATTTGAGCCTCTGTAAAGAAATTTGAGCTATATACAGGCAAAATATTATTATAATAGAAGCATTTTTAACAAAAGGAAATCATTTTGAAAAAAGATTATTCTAAGTTAATTTTTTGCCAAAATATTGTATTTAAATAAAATATTTTTGTGAAAATGTCCTTAAAATAATTTTATATATGTAGTCTAATCTAAGTGACACTAAATATCATGAAAAGTATCCATTTATGCGCTTTTTTAAAATCACGGTTCCGAACACAGTCGGGTACCTTAAGAACTGATAAAATTCTAATAAGAAATACCAAAATAAATTAAAGTAAGACAAGAGTACGGATCTTCGAAGGAATTTTTTTGGATTATGGTGTTGTGAAGTGAGTACTTCAATTGTACAGAAAAGGGTTCTGGAAATTAACCCAGATGCATCAAGACCGAGCAAAAAGCAATTTCTAACTAAGAAAATGATAAAAAGACTTTTAGCATAGACCAAAAATACCGATCATGGATTGTTAATGACTAGAAGAAGGCGATTTTCAGTGATGAAACTCATTTATTGTGCAGGGATACATATCAAGTGTAGTTAGGCGAAGTGAAATTGAAACTCTGCTGCCAGAGAGATCATATCCAACGAATTGTAAAACATCCTTCTAAATACATGCTTTGGAGTTTCTTCACAACAAAAGGCACTGGAAGCTTAGTTCCTTTTAAGTACATGATGAATTATGTAAAATTCATAGAAATATTGCTCAGAAGAATTTTACATTCATGGAAAATGTTGACGGAATATTTCAACATGATTTGGCTTCTTGTCACAATTCGTTATTGGTCCAGACTTTTATGCGGGAAAATAAAATAAAAGTTCTTAATTGGTCAGACAATTCACCAGACCTAATTCCTATTGAGAATTTATGATATATTCTCAGGAATTGCTTAGGTAAGATAAGTTGGACGACAACATAACAAATGATAAAAAGTGCTATATAGATGTGGTTCCACGATGATGAAGTGAAGAACATGTGCGCTGCACAAGTGGAGTAAATACCAAGATGAGTTGAAAAGGTTTTAAGGAGGACGTTCTTCGTACTAATTTTCTGTCTACTTAATGTATGTAATGGTTAAAAGCTAGGATTTTTTATCATTGATTCCAATTAATTCAAGCAGTATTGTAGCATTACGTATAGTGATATTTTATTTATGGTTTTAAACTTATTATGTTTCAAACCCAAATGGTGATACATGCAATTTATTTAATAATTATAACTCTTTAATATTATTTATTTTCTTTAAAACAATAAAAGTCTCCTGAAAATCCACTTTTGAAAAATTGGCCACTTAATCTAGGCGGATGCCTTGCCACGTTTACCGAGATAGGATAAAAATGGCTATAAAAAGTTATTTCAAAATTTAGCCGAAAGACTTAATTTTAGAGGTTAGATGATTTTAGACTTTAAGTAATTATATTTTTCAATATAAATAACTAAAGGGATAATAACTGATAATTAGTGAGTCTAGTGTAAGAGTAAATGTACATTGCAAATTTCATTTATAATTTTTTTTTCTTTTTCCCGTACTACTGAACCAGTTCAATACTGGTTTTTTACCGTACTTCAATTTATCATGCATGCATTGTAATTTCGACAGTAGTTTTTTAAAAAAAATTCATATTAAAGAAGATGTTACATATGCCTGCTGTTTATTTTTGTTTTTTATTTAGTATGTGTATTCTCATGGCAACAAATGTTAAAAAAGCACAAAAATAACTGTTTCATACTTTTAAAAAGAAAAAAAAATGTCTTTTACGCGTTAAAAATGTTCAGATTCCTAAACTTCATTTCTCTTTTGTCATCTCTTAACATAAAAATAAATTTTTTATTTTATTTTTCTCTTGTCATCTACACAACAGAAAAATTCTTTTCCACATAGGTAAGTTTTTAAATTCGGAATGTTTTTTTTTCTATTAACCCTATTACCATAGATTAATAAAATATTTTATGCACAAGCAATGTCCACGGGTGTGTGAATGGATTTTAATTCCATATATTTCAAAGCTTATTATGAGAAATCATTAGAATAATAATATTCAGGGTGTCTACAAATTAGTTGAATAAACAGAATGGTTAATTGCATGTTATTTATAGAAAACATAATGTACATAGCATTATAATATAGAGAAATAATCCACCAGGTTATCACAAATATTCGATATTGCTACCTTTCGTTACTCTAAAAAAGTTCCATAGGTAAATCAGTTTTTGCCAAAGATTTGTCAGCATATTTCCGTTGATTAAATTAATTACATTACAGTTTCTTGATACTAGTTCAGGAATGGATGGCGCAAATGGTGAAGTATACCCTTGATCCCTTACGAAACTCCATTCATTAAAATCCAGGGCTGGAAGATCTGGTAATCGTAATGGCCTCTAATCCACTACCAATCTAAATTGGTTCCTCAGCTTTGAGGTCACACCACTCTGTAGGCAAATGTAAACAGCTGACATTTTTTATTTGATAATTGCCGTCAGAAAATCAGTAGCATGTCTAGTTAAATAGTTCCTGTAATAGTCTTTTTAGTAAAGAAAAAATGGCCGAAAACATTTGAGGAATTCACTGCTGGAAAAAAGTTTTCTTTGGAACTATCACTTATTTGTTCTTGGACGGCATAATGATTTTCCGACCCCGAAATCCTTACATTATGACGCCTAACGACCTCTATGAGCAAACAGTATATATTACTACTATTCTGACTTTAAAAGTGGTAATTTCATTTTACATTTCTTAAGTTCTTAATTTACGAAATTGCCCAACCAATTTTTAAACATTTTGAGTTAAGTTATATTATAATATATCTTGTATTTAAAATATTCATCAATTTATCTTTTGAATTTGCAGGTTTTTAAAATAAAAATATACTTTAAAATTAATTTTATTTCTAATATCAAATTGACAATTAGCCTCTTCCCTCTTTCAGTTTTCCTAACACAACCCATCTCCTGTCAAAGGAAAATTTATGTATCTAACTTTATCCCGTCTGCCAAGATAACTGAGTCAATCGCACCAGATGGCCCATCAGGGAATTGAATGCATTAGCTTAGATTCTTGGAATATATGGAACTAAATCTTTTTTTTCTGAAGCGTGGAATCTTGGGAAGGAGCAGATTAATCTTTTAGTTTCTTCAAAAAGAAAATAATTGATGCAAATAAAATATTCCTTAAGCTCAATTTAAAGATTTATTTGAATAGAAATCATACGAAAAATTTGTGTTTTAAAATAGGAATTTTTAAGTGATTATGTCTAATACCATGTTAATTGTTTATAATGACATTTTCAGTTAAATGAAATTAAAACAATCTCTCATGTTGTAAGCACTAATATTTTTTGCATAGTATATTTCACCAATTATTTTAGTTAAACACCATTTTTATATAGCGAGTATTGATTTATTCATATAAATTTAAGTTTATATATATTACAGCTATAATAAGAACTAGTCTAAGCTCTCAGCCAGGATGATCTTATTCAACAAATACATAGTAGGATAATTAGTCGAAAATTATTGTTTTTTAGTCAAATTAATTTCCGGTATTCTGATTTGTAGGTGATTGACATTGGACATGACTAACTTAAAAGAAAGGCATATTTACTAATGAACACACACATGTAAAAATATGTATTTAATACACCAGAGTTTTTAAACTGTTGGGCACGCCACCTAAGGGGGCGTAATAATCCTATCATATCGAAAACCAAAAATAAAAGATTTAAAAATATTATTAATTTACTGAAAGGAATCAAAGCCAAACAAAATTCATTCTGAGATAATAAAAAACACACATTTACAATGATACAATATAAATGTATCGGTATACTGCACAGTGTATGTGATCATTAATTCATCAATTCTAAGTTAAGAACATGTTTAATAGTTACTAGTGACCACATGGGCTTGCAATATACAAAATTATATGCAAAATTTAATACTTATTTTGACAATTTGTACAGTTTATAACTAAAGATGTATTGTTGCTCTAGCGTCAAAATGAATTCAATACATTATTATTGTATGGAGGAGGGGAGGTGCCATAAAAATTGGGTCGCAAATGTTGAAAGTTTGAGAGGCACTGCAATACACAATCTGCAATAACAGAATTCATCATTGTATGCACATGAATATGTGTATACAAAAATGAAACCTTATGGACTTGGTTTACGACAATTTGATATTGAAATGATGCTATTTTCAGGTGGTTGCAATCGTGGGAAGAGTGTGAGGAATGTTTTACTTTTAACATCCATATTTATTTTACACTAACGTAAAATGACCCCACAGAAAAACAAATGCACATGGACAATCACACGCAAACATATAAGACAGTTACAGATTTATTCATTGTTCACTCCCGAGGTCATAACCTTTAATAGTTGTCGTCAACTGGAAGTTTTTAGATCCTTATGGTTTCCGGTAGAATCTTCTCTGATTAGTTCAGATATATGGGGGATGCAGTATTGCATCACTCTGTTTCAAAAACGCTAACCTTTCAGCTTTTATGGGAGGGATGGTTGATGTTAAATTACAAATGAATTGCAACACGAAATCATGAAGACTCAAGACCATTAAAGATTAAAATCTTTCGAGAAAGAATTAAAAAGAATTATCGCACACACATATATATTAAATTCATTACTAATTGCTTGTATAAATTTAATTATTTTAAATAATTTTTGTTGGACATCAAGATTTAGCATAAATTTCCTGACTATACATTATAATGAACTCAGTTTAAATAAGGTAATAAGAAATTTCTCTCATGAAATCCAGAATCGATTATACCTGGCTAATAAGGTATTTTTATGGGCGGACGAAGTTTTTAAAATCTAAATTTCTTTCGTGAAACACAAAATTTTAATTTTCAAACCTCTTATTGGACCAGTTTTGACATATGCATCACAGACTTGGCCATCAATTTCGAATTTTATCAAAAAATATGCTCAAACATACTCAGACATGCTAGAATAATTGTTATTCGCTAAACTATTAAAAATCATTTGCGTAAATAAATGGTTATAATCTAAATATATTTGAAGATTCTAACGAAATCATGTTCAACTTTAAGACTTTGACAATCTTGAGTCTTTCAGAGAATAAAAAGAATTTATTTCTAATACGTATGGCATTGTTTCTGAAACTTTCAATACTTGCGACCCAATATGCAATCATAATTTTCATCACCCTCCACACACAAATAACAATGCATAGAATTCAATAATACTATACTTTGACTCTAAAGCTGTAATATGAATTTAACCCCTTAAGTGCCACCGGCGTATACATATATGTCTCGCTCAACAGTTGCGTTAAATGACCCAGACGTATATATACGTCTTTCCGAAGTACGATCTTTTCTGTGCAGTGCTATCCTTTAAATTATTCTAAACTCTTTGGAATCCAATAAAAGGACCTTTGCAGTGTTTTCGAAGGATTGACGTATCAGAGGATTTGATTATTTATATACATATATATTCCATTTCTTCCGCCCCCCAAAACCCCCCATACACTCCTATGAGAAAACAAGGGCCCAGCAACAAACAACACAGAAGTTATTTATAAAAGACAAATTATCAAGAAAATGTTATATTTTTAATGTTTTATATATGACAACCCCATAGAGTACTAGTAATTATTAAACTTGTTTTTATACAAAATAGTGAAATTGTTAATTTTTTTTTTTTTGTCAGAATTTTTTGTGTGTTTTATTTTTTGGAAAATTTAATTTTTTTTTTTAAATAACCTTTTGTGTTTGACTTTTCAATATGCTCCCGCCCCCCTCGCAGAGTTATCACGCCCCTAAAGGGGGTCGTGCTCCACAGTTTGAGTAACGCTGACGTATGGGTTACGATATCATACAAATTATATACAAAACGCGTAGTAAATATGTTCTCTTACCTTTCCTTCTACTTCTCCCCATTTTTTTGCTCTAACCTTGGCCTCCAATTTCAAACTTTTCGTTTTTCCAGCACAGCTAAAACTAAAAAGGGCATGGAGGAAAAACCATATCAGGAATACCACGAGACGGCCTCTGTTTTTTGTCCAGCGTCCACTTAAAGGGTATATAATTGCGTAATATCTAGAAATAGAAAAATAATATTGTTTATTCTTGTTCTTGTAGAAAGTCAAATGCTGATGCAGGAATATTGATTCCCTCGCATTTACATGATGTAGTGACAAAAAATGTAGTGTTGTACAGTAAAAAAAAACTTAACATGAGGCAAAAAATAAACCCGTTTCTTCAGATTGGGTAGATAAAAAAATAGCTTAAACATACAAATATGCACATTTATAATGAATTTAAAAAATATTTGGACAAAACAAAATATGTGAAATCTAGCTTTCAGGAAATAAGTTGGTAATTCAACACCATAATCAATATAAACATGGACAAATCAAATATAAGTTTTTAAAAAAATACGAACAAAGGAGAAATATAGCTTTTAGTTTGAAGTGAGGATTCATTCTCAAAAATTGATGATTCCTTGTAATATTCTGCATTATAGGTAAGTCAAAAGCTTAACAAGACATAATTTTATTTTGAAAAATCATTTGTTGTTATGATCATGTATGAATGATTTTAAAATATATTTGCCTACATTTCAATTAACAATATATGGTAAATGCAGATATTATAAAAAAAATTGTGAATAACAATTGGGTAAATTAAGGCATCAAATACATTGGCACAATCTTAGAAATCCATCGCATTTAGGTAATTTATTACTAATATTTCAAAAGTAAATAACTTATAACGTTAAAGGGTTCTAACTAAAAAAACGCAATTATATGAACTGAATAAAGACATTTTACGAAATATATTTTTAATTATGACCTAATTTACATGCTATTAAGTTAGATAATTATTTACTATTCTACATTACAGGCAAAACAAAATATTCCGAATGTTAAATTTAGTTTACTTTAATTATTAATTTAATTAAATTAACCGCAAGACATCAAGATTGTTCTATACATCCAATTTTATATCAAATTTGGATTTAATATGTTACAAAACTAGATCGATTCAATAGCTTAAGATAATATGATTTATCATAAAATAGCCCAACAAGATTCAATGCTATATGTGTTAAGTAAAGTACCAATAAAAATATGGAGAAACTCTTATTTTACGAGAAACACCTGTTTAATGTTTAGAAATGTGTTTAAGTATAGTTCGATAAGTTTTTTTATATATATATTTGTTTTTTTACCTAATTATCCATAATTTGAAAAATTCATTCTTGTATTAAAATCAAAAATGTGTACTAGATGGGTTATAAAAAAATAAATTTATTATTACTTTGAAAGTATGATTAGCTCCTTTAAACTCATTTAAACATTTAGAATTCAAGTATTTTTTGCATGATAGATAAAAAAAAACTTAGTTCAATAGAAGGAGGGTAGAATATGATTTGCTTAATATTTGTGACATAAACTTCAGAATATCCCCTAATATGATATAATATTCTAGAAATTGGCACTGTCAATTGAAGATCGTAAGGCAAAACAAATTAAATTTCCACAGAATAGTCAAAGACGTGGGTGCAAATCTCGTTCGCCCCCGTTTGGTGCTAAAAAAGATTTTCTGTTTGGGAGGATTTTTGTACGTAGTTGGATGACCCCCTTTTTGAGTAATAAATGGCTCTTTTATTACTCAGCATAGTGAACACATTCCTCCTGCAGCATAAAAATTAAAAAGACAGTTTGGCAAAGGTGAAAGATCAAGAGAGTTTAAGGGGATGAATTTTAAAAGATTTCAGAATAAATCAAAAGGGAGGGATGGATATGGCATCATATCCTATGAAAAGATTAATGGTCGTTTTATAAACCCAGCAAAATTAATCTAAGAAAGATTATTTGTTACATGAAGCTCATTTTTTAAACCCCATTGATTTCCATTCAGAGATATCTCAGTAAGTATATTCCCAAAATGTGCTTCTACGAGATATCTCGTATTGTGAGCTGAGCTGAAAATTTAGATTGATTAGACATCTCTATTTGAGTAGGATTAGAAAGGCTGAAATTATTAGAAATGATGAAAGTGAAATATATATATATATATATATATATATATATATATTTAAATATATATAATTCAATAAAAAACCTAATAATAAATTAAAAAATTTTAAAATCATATGAATCTTATAACTTTAAAACCTTTATTTAAAAAAATATCAATGGCGAATATGAAGATAAAATTCCAACGTTTTCAAAAAAAAATTTAAAAAAAATAAAAAAAAAAATTTCAAAAAAATTATCCAAGTGCAACCTCGGACCTAGGAACGATAAGTGGGGAAAAATAGTTTGATTGCCCCAAACCCTTTCCCCCCTTATTTCAATTTTTGGTAAGTTAATGGGAAAAATATCCCCCCCTAAAAAAATTTAAAAAAATGAAGAAATAAAAAGATAAAATTAAACCTTTAAAACCCTTAAAAAATTAAACCATTAAACTTAAAAAAATTAAACATTCCCATCGATTTTGAAAATATTATAGCTTTAAAAAAAAATTAAAAAAATTCTAAAAAAAATTTAAAGGGGCATAATATAAGTAAAACCATCGAACACCAAAGATATATATATAAAAGTGCAACAAAACTTTAAAAACCAAATTTTCCCTTTTTTTTAAAAAATTTTATATTAGACGATTAGATTATAAAAAAAAAATTTAAATATATATAGGAATGTATTCCAAAATTTTTAAAAAGTATTAGCCGGTATGACGAACCTTAAAAACAATGATAGAGGCAAAGGTTTTTCGGGTTGGGACACATGGGCAAAAATATCTGGGTTCTTGGGGTTTTTTCTTTTTTTTTGGGGCCCAATTACACATACTTGGGTTTGCATTTTTTTTTTCTAGGGAAAGGGGAAGATATTCTAAGCAGTGCGAATCAGTAGTAATTGTATTATAGTTTGTTTTTAAGATCCCCCCGCGACGTTCAAAAGTGGGGAGAGTCAAAGAAAGACTAGCCATATTTCAAAAAAAATTTCCCAATTTATTCTCAGATAGGAAAAACAACAAAATTCCTATTAACCAAAGTTTAGTAATGCACCCAAATCCCCAAATATGGAAAGAATTAACCAGGTAGGGAGATAAAGTTTTTTGGTATCCGACTGCGTTC
Organism: Trichonephila inaurata madagascariensis; assembly: GCA_019973955.1. Classification (NCBI taxonomy): domain Eukaryota; kingdom Metazoa; phylum Arthropoda; class Arachnida; order Araneae; family Nephilidae; genus Trichonephila; species Trichonephila inaurata. The sequence goes on along the minus strand of BMAV01012942.1, from coordinate 18,024 downwards.
AAACCGCGATTTTGCAAAAGCGTATAAATGGGATAATATTTAATATTTAGTGTCATTTAGATTAAAAAATGTATATAAAATTTTTCAAGAAAAATTTTAAAAAAAAAATTATTTATGTACAATATTTTGAAAAAAAATAAAAGGAATGAAAATTTTTCAAAATATTCTCCTTTTTGGAAAATGTTTCCCTATTATAATAATATTTTGCCCGTATAGCTCAGATTTTACAGAGGCTCAAATTTGGGAAATTTTTTAAATACAAAAACTTAGGGTTAAAATTTTTCCATGTTTTTTCACAACAGGGGGGAAGGGAAATTTTAAGAAAAAACCCATAATTATTTCAATTGGGTTTTAACCCAAAAAAAAATGTGAATATTTTTAAAATTTAAAGTTCAGGGTTTGTACAGAAGTCAACAAAACAGGAAAATATTAAAATATAGAAGCATTTTTTTCCAAAGGAAAAACATTTTGAGAAAAAAGGGTTTTTTTAAGTTAATTTTTTTTCCGAAATAAGCAAAATATATTTTTTTTAAAAAAGTCCTTAAAAAGTTTTAAATTGGTTTTTAAACGGCACCCAAAAAACCCAAAATTATCCATTCATGGGCCTTTTTTAAAAAACCCATTTGAACGTAGTCGATAATTAAATAAAACAGATACTTTTTGCCCCCCGGATAGCTTCATTTTTAGAAACTATTCTATTTGATTCCCTAGTAGACAAAAATCGTTAACTTTTATTACAATAATCAATACGAAAATTCACGTCCCCTTCAAAGCTTAATTAATCATCTAACCGTTAGCAAACCCCCCCTCTTTTTTTCTAACCCCGAAGTTTTTCCTTTTTATAGTCTTACCCCCATATTCACATCTTCTTTGGGGGGGAAGCTTTTTAATATAATAATTTTTTAAAAACCCAAATTTCCCCCGAGGGTTTTGTATTTTAAAAAAGGGGTAGACCAATCACAATTTGCTACTTTTTTCCTGTAAAACTACCCCCCTTTTAATACATGCCTAAAAAATCCGATTCCCAAATTGACTTATTCCCCAACTTTTTTTATTTATTTGATTTCTTTTAAAACATGGGCCTTTTTGCCGAAAAATTTTTAAATTGGGTAAACGGTTTTCGAGATTTTTTTTTTCCGTGTGGGCCGGAATTATTACTTATTAGTCCATTTTTGGTACTTAATAACTTTATAACTACCATAGTTTTTTCCAAGGAGGATTATTGCATATATGTATGAAAACCTTTTTAAAAAAAAAATATATATTCCCTACCATTTAAAATTAGGTGACGAGCTTATAAAATCTAACAAAATGAAAAAAATATTTGTATATGAATATTTTTACTAAAAAAAAAAAACCTTTTTTGAGATAACTCATTATTCATCACCCTTGCCCCAGGGATTTCCCCCTAGTGATGCCCCCAAAATCTTACAAAAAGGGGGGTTTAACTTTACACGCGTGCCACCTCAGGTGACACAATATTTCAGGCACCCCTTTCCGTTCCAAATAATCCCGTTCACTATGAGCTATTACAAACAAAAAGCGAGTAATCGTTCGCTTGGCGGCGGGGGTTTGATTTCAGACGCATTTTTAAAAAATTTAAAAAAGCTATTTTTGCCATTTTTAAACCCCATTTTCCTCTACCTAAGCTTTGGGGTCATTATTTTCTTTGAGATGAATAACATTAAAGACTTTTGAAACCTCTTTTGGGAAAAAGACTCCCAAATTTAACATGCATTCCCGTTAAAAAATAACATCTTTCAATCCTAAAAATAGGGTTTTTTGTCAGCTAATTTTGGAAAAAACAAAATCACGCATTGTTATTTTAAACATTTACTACGGGTACAGTGCAAAAAAGTATTTTTTATAGCAAAAAAAAAGAGTTTAGAGTTCTTAGTATTTAGTTTTATGTTTTCATCAAACCCTGCAAATCAAAAATTTTTTGAAGGCAATTTATAAATTTTTTTTAAAATTTTTTTTTTTAAAAAAAAGGCTGTTGATCCATAAAGGTTCACTTTCCCTTTTTTACACTGTTTTGCTTTTCAATAAAAAACCGGGAACTGTCATTACAATATTATATCAGTAACTTTAATTTTTTATATTATGTAAAATGACATGTTTTCTTCAAATTAAAAATTCCCTTTCTCCCCCCGGTAAAATGTTTTTAAAAATTTCCATGCAGTGGATGTGTTTAAAAAAAAAAAATTATCTAATTTGATAAGTTGTCCCTTTTTCCTTCCAAATCAGCCCAGTAGAATTTTCTTTGGGCAAATAATATTTTTAAATTCCCCAAAACCACATTTAAATAGAGTGATTGTAACTTTAGCTGCTTCTTTTGCTGTTATGTAATATAATGACTTAATGGACAGCTCTGTATAACGAATTGCACAACTCATTATTCAAATGTGCGAAGTGTTTAGTGAAATCTGGGCTAAATACGGTTACTCAGCTAGTAATCCGATAGTTTCGAAAATTGTGATTTTAATGAAAGCATGTGGTTCCTTTGTATTCTATTGTATTTGTTAAAATATTTGAATTTATATTAATAACTAAATATCACATTTTGAGTAATAATATTGAAATTGCATTTAACATTTGATTCAAACGATGACCCGAACGTAATATTTTTTTTAAAGGGGAATAAAAAGAAAAAAAATTTTGGATTTTAAACTGCAAAAAACATTTTTTAAAAAGAACTTTTTTTACAAAAAACCAATATCAACTAATATTTTGAAAAGGAAAGAAAATAAAAAATAAATTGAGGTGAATGAGATAAGATTTATGCTTGATTTTTAGTTCCCTTGCTGAGAGCTTGTTTTCTTGAAGGAACTTTAAACAAAATTATATAAATACTTATTTCAAAACAGCCAATGTTTTAAAATTAAGATAGTGGTAAAAGATAAATGCAACATGTATTTATCGTTCCAAAAAGTTATTTTTATTTGAATGATTTTTCAAATAGGAAAATAAACATGTATTGAGTAGTACATCATTTTACTTAACCTGTACTGAAAATAAAATCTAATAAAAGAAATAAAAGAAAACAATACTTGTTTTCAAGGTAGAAAATTCCTTTTTTATCCTTATTCGCGTTTGTTAACTATTTACTAAATGATGAATATAGTAATAGGAAAATATTTAAAATTTTAATCCATTTAGAAATAAAAATTTCCCAGAAAAAGACCCGTTAACTTTGAAAACATATAATATTGAAATTTCCCAAAAAAACACCAAATAAGAGTTAAAGAGAATTGTGAACAATGGTTCTTGGAAAAAGCTACCCTCCCTCTTGATAAATCGATTCCAATGTTAACCAAATCGAAGGCAACATGCATCAACATTCGTAGAACACTATTTCAACTTTTCTTCCCAATAACTTCGTAAACTTAAGGGGGTCACTTCACGCAGCATTTTCCCTATCTCCGAAAGTTAAAATGACCAAATTTTAAAAGGAACATTTTTAAAAATTGGCTGGTTATACAGTCTTAATTTTTTTGTGCTTCATTGTATTTTTTTTATTAATTTAATGAGAGCATTTTCAAAATTTTGATTATTTTTTTTAAAAATTCATATGTGGATCACGTAAAAATTTTTTAAAACGGTGAAAATTTTGACATTTTAATCCATAAAAAATTTTTTGAATAAAATTTTTGACAAAATCTCTCATTAAAATATTTATTTGTATATGAAATACATGTGAAAAGTTTCAAGGCTATAAAAAAAGTATGTTTTAAAAAATTTCCTTTTTGGGTTGAAATTTACAGTTTTGAAAAATAGAGTTTTTAAAGAAAAAACTTATTTAACTAATGCATACCAGAATATAAGTTGAATTGTGGTATCATCTGCAAGATTATTTTTTTTTCTACATTTTAATTGTTTTTTTTTTAATTCTACTTTTTTTGGTTCATTGAAAAAACGGGTTTTTTTTGCTTTCTTAATGCCATGATCACATCTTAAAACCTCGACATTTGAAAAATCAGGGTTGAATGTTAATACATCTAAAACTTTTAATTTAGTAAAAACCCTTTTTGATTTTTAAAGAATTGCCCATGACTCCATTTTTTTAAAGTTCACATATACAGTTTTTGGAATTATAGACCAAATATTTTTTCCCTTTCACTAAAATTTTGATTTTTTATAAACAAGCATCAAAAAAAAATCAAGACTAGAGACCCCCTAAATATTTTTTTATGAATTCCAATTAAATGGTGTTGTGTTTATGCTTAAGGAAACCACATATAAGCATAAACATGCATATCTTATATGTGTGTTTACGTTATATGTTTATATCTACACCCCAAAATAGGGCATAAACCGTGTCGTAGATTCAAATCGGGGGGATTTTTTTCAAAATCCAGCCTTAATAAAACCTTTTATTGACAAGTTAACTGAGTTGATTTGAATAGCCAAAAAAGTAGATCTTTCAATTTATCTATTTCTGCATCTGTCAATCTATTACGCCATCCTAGAGATTTTTTTTTCCCGAGCTCTTTTTCCTTTTAATTTTAATACCCTGAGTTGTGTCCCCAGCCTTTTTTCACACACAACAGCCAACACATTCTAATTTTTAAATTTTAAAATCTCTTTAAAATTTAGATTCTAAAACTGGCATGCTTTAGAGGGGTTCCCCCAAAAGTTCAAGGTATTGTGTATATCGTAAATTGTGCAATGCCTTTGAGCGATGGAAGATACAAAGTGCACCTTCAACTTCCATTCCCCTATTATTTAACGTAATTTTTAAAACTCATTTTCAATGTACATTGTCGTTAAAATTACATGAGCATTTCCTCGATAATATTTTAGCATCAACAATTTTCACAGTGTCAATAACGCCGTAACAATACCATTTACAGAAGTATGGGCCCTTTTTGCCGGGTCCATCTAGCCACCGGTACATTTGGACCTCCATTTTTTATTACTGCATTTTTGTTTCGGCGCAGCTAACGTCATGACGCTTTGGCTACTTTCTATGTTGCGTTATTTAATTTATGCGGACTCCAAAACCGCTTTGGTGGAGGTGACAAAATTTATAACTCCCAAAAAAATTTTCCCAACTGTTTTTTTTAATATACCTCATAAAATATAAAAAACCTAGTGTTCACTTCGTAATTGTGTATCTTTTTTGATTAACTACTACTTTAGTAAACTTAGTATTAGGAAATGTTTTTAAAAAACCCCAAAATCAAACATATTAACAATTTTGTAGCCAAATCCTGGATTTCAACCAAAAATTTTGTGAATCCTTGTTTTTTAATTTTTTTTATGTAATTAATGTTGTTTGAAAGCACAAGAAAACAGTACAATGTCAGTCATTTCAAAAAAACATTCAAATGAATTTAAAAAGAAACATACTCTTTAAAAAATTTACCTAACTTTATTTTTTAAATTTGAATTATTTATGGGTTGTCGACTGTTATGCAAATTTAATTCTCAAAAATTTTGGGTTTTTTCTACCATTTTTCCCAAAACTTTCGTTTTTAAGTTTTTTATTAAAAACTGAGGCATATTTAAAAAAATCATTTTGAAAAAAAAACCGATTCTCCCAAAAACAAAAATTCGTTATATTTAACCGCGTAAAAACAGCATGTAAGCAAGCTACCACAAAATAAAAGCTACAACTTTTCCCTTTCCTTCTTTCCTGAAAAGCTGCTGATAAAAAATAATTCTTTTGATCAATTTAAACTATTTGATAAGGCTGAAAAGTAGCATTTTCTTTTTTTTTGATTTAAAAGGGGCGTGGCAGTCATGTTTGGGGGTTTTGACAAATGTAAACAATTTTTTAAAAAAATTAAAAATACCTCTAATTCAGCTGGAAAAATTTAAATTGCATTAGGAAGAAAAGAGTGGTATTTTATTTTCAATCAAAATTGAAAAATCGTTTTTAATTCGATTTTCTGAAGTGCCCCTTTAATAATTTCTATAATTTCTATGACTTATAACTCAAACAAAAGGTATCATTCTTGGCATGCATCATAATTTATTTCTCTTTTCATATTTTTCAAATTACTTTAAATAGTTATTATTTCCCTGAAAATGAAAAACTCATTTATTTTGAAAAACATGCTGCTGTTTTATTTTAAAAAATGAAACTGCAGATTCATAAATGTTTTGTATACTTATAAAGAAATATACATTTTATCAGCACAAAAGTGTAAAACAAAATATTTTTAATGCTGGTAACTTAAAGTAATACATTACTATATGAAATACATTTTTTCATTCTTTAAATTACAATCTAAATAAACTATACAAACCATGCCATCGTAAGTCGTAGATTTATGTAGAGGGCATGTCTTATTTGTTATGTTTTCTGGCTCAGTTTGTAGCTCCTTTACCTTAAGTTAAATGCTAAATTTTAATTCATAAATTTACTCTTCAAAAAAATAAATTTTCTTTAAAAAAAAAGCTGAGCAATTTATGTTTCAAACTTCATTTCAGTATAAAGATAAATGCTTATTCAATGTATTGATAAATTCTTAAAGCTTAAGTATATTCATTAACTTCTTGATAAAAGGAACAACAACAACAAAAAATACCTCGAATTCAATGCAATTTGACATTGCAAGAAGCTTGTTACATACATAAAAATATATAAATTTCATTTTTAAAATCTTAGAAAAAGGTTTTTGTGGCTATTTTAGAAATCATTAGTCCAATTTTTAGATAAACGTTTGAATTCTGATATCTTTAGAAATTGTGTTTGCATGAGAACATGCAAAACTCTAATGGAACTGTTCAAAATGTCGTGTAATCATGTATTTCCAAATCTATACTTTTACATATTGATAAAATTTTTAAATGATACATATGATATGTAATGGTCAACTTTGATGGGGGTGATGCATCAAAGCTAAAAATTACTCAAGGTTCATTACAGAACATGCTGTAAATTCTACGAAACATCAAAAACGGAAAAATCCTATATATGTATTTTCTGCACAATCTAAGTAAATGAGGAAAGAAAAAAAAGTTGGAAAAAAAAGAGCAGAAGCTAGTGTGTAAAAAATAGGGCAAATTCATAATTCTTGTGATAAAATAACATTTTATGCAAAATGATGTCTTTAAAATTATGCGTGCCTTTTCCCCAGAATCTACTGTATGAATAAACCTATAATTGTTACTGCATATTACTTGTATGCACCTATATCAACTGAAGTGAGCTTTTTGAGATATTCTCAAAATATTTGACTACAGACCAGATAACGTAACAAAAAAATGACAATTTTCAAAAACTTCACAGAGATGCTCAGTAAATGTTTTTGAACACAGCTATGCAATATATTTGAAACATTTCACTCCAGTATAAATATAAAAGTCTATTTAATACACAGACAAGATTCCAAGTCAATACACTTAAGAGTTCTGAGAAAAAAGTTACATAAAAATGCTCAATTTAATATTGTCAGTACAGGGGGTACTGAATCCCCTAACAAAATAAATAATTTTGTGTTAATATCTACAAATAATCATTTAATAATACTTCAAAGTATTCATTCTAATTGACAAAGTGTGGTTGAATACTTTTTTTTCATACTTTGTATTCGATCCTAATTAGTTCCCAAACTTTGTGCAGCCAGACACATATAACAAATGCTCAAAGAAATTTACCTGTACGATTTGTAGTTTACGAGATTTGATACGAAAAACAAAGTATAATGTCATAACGTATTGGGTACATCAACAGCAGTATTTAAAAATATTTATAAAGTTGGATGTTCAAAGTGTGTGTGTGTGTTCGTCATGCATATCGAGGAAAAATTAAGCTCAGCGCGGCACTCTTAGCAGTACGCAGACGAGCAATTAAGTCAATCTGTATGGTCACTACGTCTCGAAACACCAAGAAATCTTAATAGGAAGAAATTCAATGGTATGATTCTCGGGGATTGTAGCGATCATAGAGCACATTCCTACGTCGGATCAAGCTACCAGGATATGCCATACCCCCTGCCCCAATCTTGTACAGGAGCACAAAAATGCTCTGGTCCATTATGTACAATCACACATCATTATTTACCATATTTTTCTCGTAAATTATCGATTGTACAGGTATTTTGGTAATTTATATGTACTCACAAAGAGGAATTTGGCTGTGCACAGTTTGGGTGCTAGTTTGAGGATAACCTAATTCGCGTTCTTCTCATTATAAGCGTTTTAATAACATTATTATATCATCAGAATTGAAATTAATGTCCACTCATTTATAATGTTAAGTCATTCATTTCATTTTTTTTCTTTTTTATTGGCGTTATTTACCATATTTTATTTAAAAATTACTTCACAACTGTGGCCATTACATCATAACTAAAAATACATATTATCAAATATTTCTAAACGTAGTTATTGATGTATATTTTTTAAAGTAACGTCATATATTCCTCAAAAATTCTTATGGAAGAGAACTGATTTTGAAATTAAAATGGCTCATCATTGTATAAAAATAAAATAAGTAGCAAAATATTTACTCGAAGTTTTCATTACTTATTTTGAAACTTATATAATTTTTCTTAGACTTATGGCAGTTTAAAAGCAATATTTGTATTTCAAAACCGAAAATAACCCTATAAATTCTAGAATATTTCACTAAACTTTATTAAAGATCAAAATATTTATATATATATCTGTGTGTGTGTGAGTGTGAGATAACAGTATATCGAAATGGAATTTCATTATTTTCTTACGAAACGGAAAAAGGATATCATTTTGCGAAACTGAAAAATAAGGATTGCAAATAGTTCAGAAAATTGGACTTTCCTTTTAATATGCATTCAAAATGTAAAATTCTCATTTACACTGAATTCAAGTAAAATGTGTGTGTTTAATATCATAATCGAATTGAATTCCATTTGTTGAAATAAACAGCTAGGCTTTGTTTTTCGCAACTGTTCATAATATAAAAATTCATTCCGAAGTTCCTTAAATTGCTTACACATTCCTCTTACATTTCAATACTTTTTGCATTATTAAGAATAAGATTGGATTTTAAATTGAATGACTGCTATATAAATGCCTTATGACAAACACAGATGTTTTGTTGATTTATGGAAATATTGTTTTCTTTATATGCACAACGCTATTCATCCTAAATATACTTAAAGACATTTTATAAAATGTTATTGTCTTTTGCCATTTCAAAAATAATTGTTCAATTTTAAATACACACATTTTCTTTATTTTAATTTAATGTATAATGGGCTGTTAATTCATAAACCGTGTAAGTCAAGAGAATTTTTGAAGAATTTTTTAAAATTTTAATCAAATGAGTCTGCTTATATACGGATTCAAAGAAACGTAATTCAGGAAAAAGCTATACAAAATTTGGTTTGACCTGTTGAAGAGATTTTTTTTTAAAGTGTTGCGTGAATCCATGTTTTTGCATTCACTCATTTGGATGTTTGAATGCATATTTTCATCTTGGACCTAGCATTCTCTCTAAAGCTTGAAGCATAAATCGACGATCAATCACCGTATACGAATTTCTTTTTACATTCATCTTTCAAAAGTAATAAAAAAAATAAAAAAAAAGAAACAAGCAAATATTTATGCAGAAAGTAAACCTGGTAAGACAGGACATAAGGTAATAAATGATTAGAGGGGAGGAAATGTGTTAGTTTCAGATAGGATTACCAGAAGTAAAGCTGTGGCTGTTGGCGTCTTACTTCATTGTAATTTTATTTAAAAATATGTCACTTGCTGTATACTTTTGTGAAATATTTGTAAGTTATTGGATACCTTTTTCAATTCTGCATATATATGGGTTGCGAATTTCGGGAAAATATTGAAGAAAAAATACACTATCGACTTATAGATGGCTCGGCTTATTTCCGAAAATACACTGATGAAATAAATTAAGAGAATTTAAATATTTTATTGAGTTGCATGAAAAACCACTTATTCTTGATACAAATGCAAATCTTGTACGGCAAATATGTAAGCATACATGTGTGTGTGTAGACGGAGCCAGCAGAAAAACAGGCTTTAAAAGGCGTGTAAATTAATACGTATTTCATTCGTCAGCACACCTAAACGAATTTCTTGGTGTTATTTTGAAGCAATCGGTTCAATTCAAATTCTAACAGTAACCACCAACGTTTAGAGAATGGAATGAGGTGGCTAATTGTAGGGAGGCTAAAAACCGGCCAATGTCAAGTCTATATTTGTAAGAGTTCAATTTAACACCCAGCGTTGTGTGTAACTTATGGAAACAGTTCCAGAATATTGGATCCATTGAGAGAAAGCCTGGACAAAATCGTCCATGAGCCACGATGGCCAGAGAAGATCGCCATTTATCGATTATAGGGAGGAGTAACAGAGGGGCTACAGCTTTTCAGCTCTTTCGTTACTTGTATCCAGCCTACTGTTTGCGTCTCACGCAAGTCTACGAATAGGAGAGTCCGTTTAGCATGGTGCACACAGCAAGGAGATTGGAGTATAGATTAATGGACGGCCGTTCTGGTCATTGATGCGTCCCGTTTCCGCCTAAGCACCGATTCTCGCCGTACTTTCATATGGGGAGAACCAGGGACCCACTACATTCCGTCCAATGTCCGTGAAATCAACAATTATGGCGTAGGAGGTTTAATGGCCTGAACATGCATCATATTGGATGGACGTACACCTCTTCATGTTTTTCAAAGAGGCTCTATGACTGTTGTGAGGTATAGGGATGAGGTCTTGGAGCTCTACATTTGCCTTTTCAGGGGTGCATGTGGCTTTGAGTTCATTTTAATGGACGATAATGCGAGGCCAAATAAAGTTCTTCTGATTGAAAAATTTTTAGAGAAAGAGGATGTTAGCCTTATGGATTGGCTCGCCAGGTCTCCAGACTTCAACCCTATATAGCATGTCTAGGACGCTTTGGGGAGGGTGATTGCAACTCGCAACCTCCCCCCGAGAACCATCTGGGAAATGAAAATAGCGTTGCTGAATGAGTGGGACCAATTGCCACAAGAAATGATAAACTGTCTAATTTCAAGTATGACATCACGCTACGAGGTCTGTGTAGCTGTAAGAAGGAGCCATACCCCCTACTAACCCATTTCTTTTGTTTATTCTGCAACCACTGTTTTCTATCTTCCAACAAGTGTTACCCACGTTCATACGTGTGTATTGCAATTGTTTAATGATTACTTGCTTTGTGTTGTATCAATGTACGTACATATCCAATTTCCTGAAAATCGTTACATTAGTTTTAGAGATAATTAATCAAGTCTGCTAATTATCTTATTTTTTTACACCAGTGTATACAGTATCAATAGTAATTTTCTAAAGCCCATTAAGGATTAAAAACTCACCGATGTTGAAATAGAAGCTTGCTTGTATTTGTTTTATTAATTTCATATTGAGAGCGACACCAAAATAACCGTTAGTATAACGTAAAGTAATACTTTAAGAAATAAACGGAGGAATTTAACATATATAAATTGCCATTGAATAATTTTTGAAGCTATGTGTTGGTATAGTTTAAGTAATCGTAATTTTAGTCAAAACTTAATAACATTAAAATTGTATGTACTAAATGCAAAAAAAAATAAATATTAATTTACATGCAATTGATATCATTGTTTATAATTCCAAAGAATTCCAAGTAGATCAATTAACTTAGCTATTCTAACTACATAGTTTTGAAAGTTGAATTGTCTCTTACTAAAACTATATTTTCGGATACTGAATAGTTTCTTGCCAGAAATATCTTTTCTTTGAAAAAATATTTTCTTAAAGTATTTTTTTTTAAAAAATGCTTTGATATTATTTTAAATATCATAAGTCGAAATTCTTTTTGTGCCCTATAATGAATCTCAGTGACAAAAGTTCAAAATTTTTACTTCATATATCAGATTATTTTTTGCAAAATATTCGTAAGATTTCTCATGCATTCAAATACTGAATAACAAGTAGATCTATAATTATATGCTATAAACTAGTAGAATACTAACCTACCTAGTATCTTCAAAATTGTTAAGGAAAAAGATTTACATCACTAAACTTCTAGACCACTCAATTAATACTGAATAATCCATTTCTCAGGCATTTATTAGTCCTAAACTTTCCAGCAGAATTTTTATTAAGGAGGAAATTTAAACCTACAAATTTAAATGAAAATGTGTTAAAAGAAGAAATATAGCAATCGTAATGAATAGTTTATATTTTAAGAGTTAATTATTTATTTTACAAAATTAATTAAATCGAAGTCAAAAATTAGTTTGTTTGAGCAATTAAGGTTTTTAAGAATTTTGTCCAAAGGTGATGCAAATTCCAAAATTTATTAACTATTGTTCATAGCTTTTGGTGATAATACAATAATTTTTCACATCATTTCTTTTTTTTTTTACATTTTTTACAAGCTTTTATTTAACTTGCAATTTATTCGGGTGGAATCTTGCAACTCATATTTGAAGCTGATATCTTCAACCGATTGAGCTTAAATATCGTATACAAGTTTAGTTTTGATGGCAATGCATGCTTTAACCATTTATATTCAAATATTGCAATTAGTTAAAAATATATTAATTAAAAACCTTAAAAAACATAATTGTTTTATCCCTGTTGGCTTTTTATCTCGCCGAGCTTTTCGGATTGAGCTTAAAAAAGTTCCGAATTTTTCAACGTTTTTAAAAAAGCCATCTAATTCTTACTATCAAATTCTGACAAAAAATAATAACAGAATCGAAAATATATTTAATTTCACGGGTGTATTGATGAAAACAAAAAAAAAACGATATTTTCTATTTCTTACGATTTTTTCTAAAATGAGTCAAAATTGATGCGTTTTCATGAAAAGGATTTCTAAACCGTTCAATATGACCTTTTTTTTCGTGTTAATGAATCGTTATTCTGAACTAAAAACTAAGTAAATGCGAATACTCAAATCTCGCGTCAAGATTTTACATTTTAAATTGTGTAATGACGTTATAAGTTGATCGTAAAAAAGTTTTAAAGGTAAAGTTTATTGTATTCTTCTTAGCGCATTTAAATGAAAGCTTGTTTTTAAGAAAATGTTTTACTTTTATTTTTTTTTAAAAATGTGACGAATTAGTGGAAGGATGATTTGCTTCACTTCAGCTATTTTTACATTCGTATAAACAACTTCGAGAAAACTCGATCATTAGAAAGGCAGTAAAATATATTTTTTTCGAAATGAGAAGGAATGTCATGGGTCAAGTAATTTCATAATTCACAATTCGTTTCATTATTGTATTATGATGATATCTGCTGGACATAATTAATCATAACACTCTAAGTACTTTTAATTCTTAATTTTTATTGACAGGTAATTACAAATATTGATAAAAATTTTCAGAATTAAATTTTTGTATTCCAGAACTCTTAAAATTCATAATATGAGCTTTACTAGAATGTTTCATATCAAGAAAAATGAAAAGTTAACATTGAATTATTAGATTACCATCTCAGATAATTTTGTTTAACATAATCCGATTTAATTTTTCAGTTCTTGACATACTCTACATATAGATTAATTTAAAATTCTTATACTATTACGTCATATCACGTAGAATCACAATCATATCACAATGAATCACTTATTGTCGAACACTACGGGATATCTAACATTGAAGATTCTACTCACAATATATACTCATTAAATTAATTATTATTTAACAAAATCGATAGAGATGATTAAAACATTAATGCCAGCAAAATTAAAATCAAAACAAAGAGTTAATTTGACTACTATATCAATTTATAATGATTCTATATATACATAATTTATAGTCATCCTTCAGACCATTTAACTTCCTCCAGTATCAAAATTAATATATAAATACAAATATAGCCCTTTTTGATTTTCGTCATTTAGACAAGAAATGATTTTATTCACGTGATACGTCAACAGTTCCTTTAAATTTTTTTTTGCCGTTGGCTCAAATCAAAACTCAAAAAGATAGTTCTCGCCCAACTTTGGGACTTAATTCCAACCCCGCTTCAATTGTTATGTTTCGTGTTATTTGTCATCAGTTGAAGAATGCCTTAAATATGAATTATTTTCTCATTTAATCTCTAGTTTGATTTTATAAAATACAAAAGTACAAAATTTTTTTTTTTTTAAAAAATAGTATGTATTAAATTTGATATTAAAGAAAGCTACTGATCATTTACAAGCATTCAAATTTTGTTACATAACAAGAGTAAACATTAATAAATAAATTTCAAAACACGTTCGTTAGAGATTTCCAAGCTACTTCGAAGATTGTAGATTTATGTATTGATACATTCAATGAAAAATAGATTTTTTTAGTAAAATCGTATTTACTGAATCAAAACCTCACGATTCTATTCCCAATTTCTCAATTTTTGAGAAAAACAAAAAAGTAAAGGTTAAGAAATTAAAAAAAAAAAAATGAAAATTTTAAAAGAAGTTAATAGTTTATTTTTTTTTACCAGTATTAAAAAACTTAAAAATCATACTGATCAGTTACCCCCTCAATCAGATTTCGAAAATGATTCGTCAAACCCTTTGTCCCCACTTCGAAATTGGTGCCGGTGTCGCAATTTTCCCACACGGTGTCGTCTTCCGTATCATCCAATGCATTTGTTATGAACTTTTTTTTAAAAATTTATTATAAAAAACAGCGTAAAAAATTACTTAATACTGGGGCATTTGAAAAGAAAAATAATATATTTTTCTTACGCCATCAAGTATTTTTTTCATCCTTTAAATTTTCCGCCGCGCCTGTTTCCTTTTTTCTCATTTCAAATTGCCTCCTTTCCTACCTGCAAAAGGCACTCTCTCCATAAGTTACAGATAAATTTGATTAACAGGAACGTGTTAAAAAAAAAAAAAAAAAAAATTTCGCGAATCCTGGGGCAAACTCGGAGGGGATAAGTCATCAATGCACGAGACAGAATAAATTAAAACTTTCCCCTTTAGAAAAAAAACTAAAACCTCTCTTCCAAAAATTTTGCCTTCATTCTAAGCCGCTAACACTGAAAAAATAGCAGGCTTAGTTTCGGGAAATCGTTCATAAAATACCAAATTTAAAAATTTTTTTTAGTATTTGCTTGAAAAAATACTACAAAAGCTTTTTAAAAAATTAATATTTTCTCCGTAATTTGAAATAACTGTTTTATGTCTTTAAATTTTCAACAAATATGCTTCTATCCGTTGGTAATAAATTCATTTAATTATTTTTAAGGAGAAGTCCTCTAAAATTTTATTTCCTTCCATTGCTACTTTTTAAATATTAGTTTAAAGTAAAGAGATAAATTAATTTAGATTTAGTGTTGTATGAAAATTGTTTAAAATCATGAAAAAATAAGAATAAATATATATTGTTTGCAATTTCTTTTTTCAAAAAAAGTACTTTTTTATTTTCAAAAATATTCGTTCTTAAAAATTTAAAAAAATAATTTTTCCCTTTTTCTTAAAAAAACTTGGAAAATTTTCTTTTCAGAAAATAACCAAGTCTCCATCATTTTTAAAAAAAAAAGTTTATCACAGAGTACAGTAAAACCTTTTTGTGCTGATTAGACCGCATAAAAAAAAAACCCCACTCAAAAAAGCAGGGTTTAGTTCGCATTACTTTTAAAAAACTTTCCCCACACAGAAATTTTTAAAAAATACACCATAATTTCCTTTTAAAAATTTCGTATCTCTAGTGACTCAAAAGGAAACCTTATACGATACCATTCTTTGAAGGGAGTCACTGATAACGATGAAAAATAATTCCCCCGATATGGCTTTTCCTATTGCAATAAATGAGCAGATAATATAAAACGACTCCCGATTGAGGGTGGGGCTTAGCTTTTAGGGAAAAGAGATTGAGCAACAAAATACCCTTTTCATATATGTAATTTATAAGTAAACAAAGTTAAAAACCTTAGGTAAACTTTTTGAGGATATGGGGCTCCCCCCAAAAGAAAA
Organism: Trichonephila inaurata madagascariensis; assembly: GCA_019973955.1. NCBI lineage: Eukaryota > Metazoa > Arthropoda > Arachnida > Araneae > Nephilidae > Trichonephila > Trichonephila inaurata. Next base: position 2,144 of record BMAV01012942.1, on the reverse strand, counting down.
TTTAAGAACAAAATTTTCCCAAAAAATTTTTTATTGTGTACCCCAAAACAAGATTTCCATTAAAAGGGGTTGTGTGTGGATGATTTATTATTATATATTATCAGCTGTGTGGCATACATGTTGCTCTGAATAAATATTTTAAGTGAGTTGACTTTTAGAATGGCTTATCAATCTAGATAAATCTTTTCTTTTCAAAATGAAGTTTCTGATTTACCCTTTTATAGAAAATGATCCTAAAAACTGAAATACAAATCCAAAATGCAAAATTTCGTATTTACAGTCTTTATTGATTTTTAAAGAAATAATATTGCCTTTTTTAAGATTTTTAAAAAAATCACAACTGAAAAAAGTATTTGGAGAGTTTTTTTGTTTTTTTTGTTTTTTGAAAAAGTATGGAATTGATGTTTTTTTACTTTATTCACGATTCAATCCAAAAACATTTGACTAAAATTAAAACATAGTATGTATTTTATATAACATCATATATGTATGTACATTTAAGTACAATTTTATGAAAAAAATATCTTAAATGTAAAAATACGAAGAAAATATATTCATATAGGAAACAGAGATCCAAAAAAATATCAAAAATTCAAAGGAATGCAAAACTGTACAATGTGTAAAAATATTTAAATAATAAAACTTGCCCAAAACTCCATGATAATCCAACATAAAATAAGGATTTTATTTGATATATTTATAAAATCCCTTTAATAGATATTCTTTATATTCAGTTTTATATTTCTTTTTCAGTTTTTTTAGTGTGCTAAATGATATGTTAGTGATTGAAAGTTAACTGATTATTAGCTGTAATTATGTGCAACTAAGGTGTAGCATCCTCTTTTTTTTTCTTTTTTGACGTTGTTTGATTTTAGATGTGTACGTTTGGTACTTTTCTTAAAATCTACTTTTTGAATATATTTTTTAAGAAAAGAAACAAGATTATGTATATATGTATTCAAAAAATAAATTTAAATTTTTTTTTTAATTTTTTATTTTTAGAAACAGTTATTAAAACAAAATGAAGAAAAACTGTAAGCAAGTGTTTCTCAAACTGTGAGGCGCGCTCCCTAGAGGGGAGATAACCCTTCGAGGGGGGCGCTAGCATATTGAAAAGTCAAAAACAAAATATTACTTTAAATAATTATTAGCTTACTGAAAGTAAGCAAACAAATACATTTTGACATAATAAAAAATAAAATAGTCATTTACACTATAATACACTTATAAATGCATCAGTGTACTGCACAATCTATTTTATAATTAATTTAACAATACTAAGTTAAGAACAAGTTTAATAATTACCAGTGACCCCATGGTTTTGTCTTATATAAAATTATATGCCAGCATTAACTCTTATCTTGATAATTTGTACGGTTTATAATTAATCCCTTAACTACGGATTAAAAATTACGCGATTGGTTCCCCAATGCCACCGTTTGGCACATAAGTAAGCGTGTGTGGTGTATTGAGGGGGTAGAAAAGGAATAAATAATTAAAAATCCTCTGAAATAAGTAAATCCTTCGCAAACACTTTCAAGGTCATTTATTGCTTTCCAAAGCCTTCAGAATAATTTTATGGATGGCAGTTCGCCGAAAATATAGTACTTCGGAAAGACGTATATATACGTCTAGGGGCAATTAACACACTACTGAGCAAGGCGTTTATATACGTCAGAGGTGCTTAAGGGGTTAAAATCGTATTGTAAGTTTAGCTTCAAAGTATAGCCTTATTGTATTTAATACATCGTTATATTATGGAAGGGGGCTCAATGTAAATTATGATTGAATATTGGGTCATAAACTTTGAAAGTTTGAGAAGAACTTCTCTACACCATGAAATGAAAAAAGAAAGACATGAGAATAAACTGTATAAGAGTAATAAGAAACTATTCAGCTTAAGTTACTTTTACTCAATACACGGCTCCGAGATTATTTTATGAGTGTACTAAATTATTAATCGTAAATTATCTGATTCTAATCGAGCGCTAATTAAAAGTTGTGATTTAATACGATTTATTATGATTTAATCCCTGAAAGGTTTCTTTCGGTTATCGGTAAATTGGTTTCTAAAATTTATGAAAGTAAATACCTTAGATAAAATGTCTGTTGTGTGCCATCACAAATACCACAGAAAAATTTGG
>BMAV01012941.1:80327-103191 GCA_019973955.1 Trichonephila inaurata madagascariensis | reverse complement strand
TAATCTATATAATTTAATAAAGAACGGCATATATATATATATATATATATATATATATATATATATATATATATATATATATATATATATAAATTTTAGGTTGAAAATTCATACGAAATACACGGGTTTTCACATACAGCTATAAACATTTTAATGGCATTCAGAGTTTATTGTTTTTAAGTGAAATATATTTCTCAACGTGAGTGGCTACAAAAACAAATGAAACTCTGAATAAGTAATGCGATTGCATTTAATCTCAATGGACCTAGACTTGGACAGTTTGTGTGAAAAAAAGTAAGCACGTATCCCAGTTATTAAATATACTTGGATAAGTGACACTTGGATCACAAATTAATATTATTGAGAAAAATTATATTATAATTTTTTAATAAATCCAATACTTTTTTTAATTGCCTTTACATAAAGTGCCCATAACATGTTGATCTACTTTAAATATTATTTTGAGATATATTCTTCGAAGTATGTGCATGGAATGGGGTTCCACGAAAACACTTTCTAGTTCTAGGGTTTCCACCAGGTGAAAAAGTTTGTGAACCACTGTTATAAAAATACACCAGAAAGGCAGAGGAGGAATACAGAGAAATCAGAAGACAAGAAAAAAGAAAGCATTGATAGGAGATATAATATAAAGAAATAAAACATCTTAAAAAGCAAAGAGAAGCCAGAAAGCTCTACAATATAGTGAACAAGGCAAGTAGAAGGTTTTGTCCCGGGAACTCTCACTTGTCCAGATGAAAACGGAGAGCTTATGAATGATAACACCGAAATACTAAAGAGATGGAGAGAACATTTCAAAAGGAAAAGATATTTTAGTGGAGGAAAAGAAAGATATAGAATCAGGAACCCACAAAATGAAGAAATAGAACCACCTTTCATAGATGAAGTTGAAAGAGCAGTAAGTAAACTAAATAATGATAGTTCGGCAGGACCAGATGTTATCGAAGCCAATCTCCTGAACATAAAGGAGCCTAAACTAATCAAGGAAATACATGTCTTTATCACTGGTGTTTGGACCATGGAAAAAATGCCCATTGAATGCGAAGATGGTTCAATTTTTTCAATATACAAGAAAGAAGACAAGCCACACTGGAAGAGTTAGACAGGAATTACTCTCTTGAACACATCATTCTATTCTCAGACAGAAAGACTCGTTACTTATACTAGCAGAGTAATTGGGGAATACCAGTGTGAATTTCAAAAGCGAAGATCAACTACAGATCAAATATACAGCATTAGACAAATACTTGAGAGTACTTACAAATAGATACTTATCTTTTTATAGACTTTAGAAGAGAGAAATTGTGACAGGGGCAATGTTGGGAATCCCTAAAAAATTGGTCAACCTGATAAGAATGACACTCAACAGGACAAAAGGTAGAGTAAAGTTCGGATTACAAGTATTGGATGCATTCTGTACTGAAAAGGGATTGTCATCTGTTTAATATAGCACTAGAGAAGGCAATTAGACTCTGGTATAAAAACTCAAAAAACAATTTTTGTTAAATCCGTACAGCTGCTAGCATATGCAGGCGATATTCATATCGTGGAAAGAACTAAAGTAGAGGCTTTCAGTGCACTCGAGACAGCAACGAAAAACATAGGATTGACGATCAACGAAGAAAAAACAAAATTCATGGTAATAACAAACATCACATCTCAAATTTACAACCACTGAAAATTAATGAATAGGAATTTGAACACTAGCAGGTGTACGCACTGCACATCTGCTAGGATCAGCCCTGCATTAAATTAAGGCATTACAACGAAGCCACAGCAACGCATGGGTCAGCTATATATATATATATATCTTAACTCAGTGGCGTGACAGCCCATGAGGGCCAAGGCCTACTGTGCCCAACTCAGTGTAAGCTACCTTAGGCCCTGAGGTGCATGAGCAGATGTTCCGGTCAGGTGCTCAGTCTGACGCGAAACCCCCCCAGTGTTAAGTTACAAAGCAAACTTGGTACTCATTTATCGACCCACAGAAGGGATGAAAGGCTGAGTCAACCTTTCCCATCCCGGGGTTTGTACCTCGAACCTGTGGTGTGGAAGCACGGTGCAATAGCCACTCATTCACTGTGTGTGTGAGCTTCATTTTATATATATTACACTAAAGAGCCAAAAACTGGGTACCTCCTAATATCGTATAGGGCCTCCACGAGCACACAGAAGGGCCGCAACACGAAGTGGCATGGATTCGATTAATGTCTGAAGTAGTGCTGGAGGTAATTGACACCATGAATCACACGGGGCTGTCCGCTTAAATCAGTAGGATTAGAGGGGGTGATCTCTTCTGAATAGCACGTTGCAAGGCACCCCAGATAAGTTCAATAATGTTGACGTCTGCCAGGGGATTTTTGATTGACCAACGGAGGTGTCTAAATTCAGAAGAGTGCTTCTGGAACCACTTTGTAATGATCGCAGCCAACTCCTTTCTGATGCTATAATTTCTTTCCGCCCTTGAAAATTTTTTTACTTGGGTATAGAATGGGGTGTTCCTCACCGTTTATTTTCTGCAACAAACTACTCCAGCCCTATATCACTTGCGTCCGACTGCAAAATAAAATCTTTCGAGAAATCGGAGCAAACAAAATAGGTTTCGAGACAAGTTTACCCAGCCTTCAATTCTGCGAACGCCTTCTCGCATCTTCATCCCACGTAATGCCTTCTCTCTTAATTTTTCCCTTGAGGGCGTCGGTCAAGGGTGACGCTATCTCGCTATAGTTCGGGATGTAATGAGCGTAGTATATATTCTACGATTCCTAAAAAAGATCTCACTTGGGTCTTAGTAGTAGGGGGAGGGAAATATTTTATAGCCTTTATCTTCATATCACTAGGGAATCTACTCCCAGAACCTACGGTATGACCGAGGAATAACACCTCATCCTGCGCGAATCTCTGCATTTCGAGGTTTTACTTTTATACCGGCCGCTTTCCGTCTCCCTAGCACAAGGTCAATATGCATCACATGGTCTTTCAATTTTGGGAAAAGATGGCTATGTCATCGATGTGAGGGGAGAGCAAGCGACTCTAATCCTTCCAAAACCTATATGCCATTAGTTTGCAGAAGTAAAGGGAGCGCATACTAAACCGAACATCATTTTTTCGAGGGTATAAGTACCGAAAGGCGTGACAAAAAGCCGCGTACCTTTGGAGCTCTCGGGGCGTGAGGGAATTTGAAAATAACCTTTTGCCAAACATATGGTGCGGCGCTAACCCTTTCCACAATTTCTTCTATGTTCGGCAAAGAGGAGAAAAACTCGATGCGTGTTACTCAGTACAGAGGCGGCGATAATCTACACATGGCGGATCCCGATATGGACTCTCAACCAGAATGAGAGGCGACGTAAAAAAGTCAGATTGACCCTATCTCGTCACTCCCAAAGTCCAATAGTCATTTTATTTCATTTTTTAAGATGTTGATTTGTCTAGGACATGCGGTATGGTTTCGTTTTAATGGGTTTTCTGAAATTAACTCGATATCCATTTTTCATTAAATGAGTTGTCCTGGGTCCGAGAAAACACTTTTCTATTTTTTAATTATTACGTTTTTTAACTCTTTAATCTGATCAGTGGTAACTTGATACAATAGATGGCTCTCTTTACACTTTCGTAATCGAACTTAGTGCTCCGTTTTAAAAAGGGTAAGAGTTTTCTGCATCCTTCTCAATAATCTTCGAAACCTCTTCTATTACTAGGTTTTACAGCTTCTGGCCTCCGATGATATGGTTTCATAAGGTTGACATGATAAATTGTATCCCCTTTCCCCGGTAAATCTACCACATAATTGGTCTCCGATATTTTATTTAAAATCTTTCCCGGACCGATCCAATTTACATCCATTTTATTCCGTAGGGAGGTGGCCATTACCATTACCAGATCACCTTTTAGAAATTTCCTTTCCGCGCAGTTCCGATCGTACCAAGTCTTCCTTTTTTGTTGGCATTCTTCCATCTGTGTAACCGCGAACTCTTGGCAACGCTTGAGTCTATTTACCAGTTGTAGAATATACTCTACTACCGTTTTCGCCCGCTTGATACAATACACTCTCATAAATTAGCGTTTGCGGAGTTCTCAAATTTCTTCCCATCACGCAATTCAGAGGGCTAAACCTAGTGCTTTCATGAGAAACTGTGCGCAAAGCAAATAATGCTGAAACAACAGTGTTCTCCCAATCTGCCAGATTCGACGCAAAGAGCTTTCAAGACGTGTTTTAAAATTCTATGAACTCTTTCACGGAATTACTCTGCGGGTGGCTGACAGAGGAATGAACCACCCGTATTCGAACTACGTCAAAAAGGTTGTTGTCAGTTCGCTCGTAAAATGAGATCGAGATCCGATTGAATCGTCTTTGAAACCTATTCTTGAGAAAGAAAATTAATTAACAAGAGCGTCTATCACTGACAGAGGTTATATTTTCCACCGGAATTGCCTCAGGATATTTGGAGGTTACACATATGGCCGTAATCAACGAAGTATCGGTTCGTTTGGTGGAAAGAGGGTAACCCTACTGCGTCGATGTTTATTTTCGAAAAGACTTCTGCGATTATCGGAACTAATTTTAACGGCGCCTTTACTTTATCACGAGGCTTTGCCCACACGCTGACAAGCATCACACGATTTTACAAAATCCTCAATGTCTTTGTAAACATTTGGCCAAAAGAAATAGCGCAAAACTCTATCCTTGGTTTTTGTGACACCCAAATGTCCCCCAATTTCATCGTGGCTCAACCGGTTAATTTCTAGTCACAATTTCCAAGGGGCACACACAATTGTCGTATTCGTCCCTCTTTTTTTGTTCTAGTAACTCTAACCAACTTCCTTCCACAATCGAAATTCTACGGCCACACCCTAATTTGGCTTTTCCCACAATGCACGGAGGTCGGGGCACTTCTTTTGCTCTGAACTAAAGTCAGAACTCGTTATTTGGGCTAGCCACGCCTTCTTTCCGTCAAACGCCGGGATTTCTGTCATTGATTCATTTCCATCCTTTTGGGTGGGAAGAACTGGATCTATGTCTTCAATTGAAAACTCGCTCGCCGCGTTTAAACCTGCATCCCTTCCCCTCGCAACCGAAGCTATTTTACTGGCGCTTCGCGCCACAATCGCATTTATCGTATGCACACCCTTTTCACTAGACTCAATTAGATCCGATGTGCGGTTTCCCAACAAGTAAGGTTCGCCCGAGGGGCTGTTTGCTTTGACTGCTGCCTTCGTGTAAAACTCACCCCCCCTTGGTTTTAAATTTTATTTTTGCGAGTGGTAGGCAGTAGCACACGCCATCCAATGGGCTTTTGAGCCAAACATATTCCCCCAAAGTCATTCTCGTTTTATCCAACTGCGGGCGCACACGTCTATTGCGGACCCAGTCTCTCAAACACAAACGCTCCACGCCATTTTATTTCCAAATTTTACTTTAGAAATTTTCTCTAAGGGATCTTCATTCCCGGAGTTTACTTTTAAGTTAGCCACTGTTTCGACATTGTTTTTTGTAAGTTTAGGGCAAGAGGATTTTATGTGACCGACTTCATTGCAATAGTAACAAATTATAGGTTTTTTTTCTTTCGAATGGTCTCTCCCATTCCCGTTGACTATCTCTCTTAGTTTGTACATTTCCCTGGAATCCCTCATTCCTATAAGATCCCTGGTTTGGAGTGTTAACTTGTTTGTTTTCCGCTAAACTGATTTACTTTGTTGCCTACGACCGGTTGCCTATCAAATTGCTTCCTCTCACCTACTTTCATCGTATTTTGTTTTCTATGTACTTTTTTTACAGCTTTGAAATGGTCTAATTTTTCTGCTAGATCAGTAGCGTCCTTACAAATTATCCCACATGAATCGATAAAATGGTCCACTACACTCAATAGGGGGCTCTTTTTTAATTGCTCGGTCACTAACAATTCTTTTAACTCCTTCAAATCTTTTATTTCCATTCTGGACAACCAATTTTCCAAAAATAAGACCTTAAGTCAAAAACTAAATCTGACCATAAAGTACCTGGTCTTCGCTGATGGAATTCAAACTTATCTCTACCAGGGCTACGAGGTCAGCTGGAATCTATTTAAAATTTTTTAATGTGAGGGCAAATATCTCCTTTTTCAGGGGGTTCTTTTCACCAATCAATTCAGTCGATTCCCACGGGGAGCAATGGAATAAGTTGTGGGGAAACCCACCTGTCGTCGAAACTTTCTCGCCCTAACTTGGCTTGCCCTCTCAAAAATTTCAAAAAAATAGATTAATATCTGTATTTTTTGCATCAAATTAGGCACCAAGTCTTTTTTAAATTAACGTCTATTTACCCCTTGCCCTTCTAAATCGGCAGACGATACACTAGCCGTATCATTGGCGTTAGACAATCTTAACCGCTCCAGCTCATATTCCATAATTTGTCTTTGCTCCTCAAACTCTTGGTCCTGCTTAGTCTTTCCCGTTCTTTTTTTCACCTAAAACTCCCTCCATCACCGCTTTTAATCACGTTTCTATATATGTTATTCTCATTTTGTAAAATTCTATTCTTAATTTTCTACTTTCTTAGATCACCGTTGACTTCACCTAATTCCTTGCTACCTCCTAACAAGTCACCTTTTCTTAATCTTAAAAGGAATGTCATCATGCAATAATAAACAACTAAACAAGAGTACTACAATAAATTGAAGAGAACACGCATATACCAAAACAATACAATCCTATTAGTACAACTAAAATATTCCGAAGTAACTATGCAATAATACACAATAAACAACTAAACAAGAGTGCTACAGTAAATGAAAAACCAAAACAATACAATCCTATTGGTATTGTCTAAAAACTGTAAAGTAACTATGCAAAAATTGACAATAAGTACTTTACACTACAACCATGCACACTTGACTTTATCAATATCATAAAATAAAACCACGATTCTGGCCCCGTTCACAAATTAACATAATAGAAAAAAGCACACTTTCATACTAAAACAACTCTTTTAGACTCTTGGCAAACAAAATTCATTAGCGCGAGCACAAAAATTCACTTAGATTTCCAAAAAATACTAAGCTAACAAATGAATAAATAGCTACTCTGCTCCGAGCATACTCTCAAAGAAAAAGGACTTACCTTCTAGCACAATGGGGTGCTGCGCCTTCACTTTCTTTGGTTGATTGAATCAGTTCTCCGTAGAGCCACACCCTTTTTTTCCTTGGGCGCGAACTCTTTTAACTCCACTGGTATAAACAGTCCACACTCTTGACTGGGCAGTTTCTCTCGTATATCGCGCACACACACAGAAGTCCGTCACACTCGATTCGGAAGTTAATCCTTTTTACTATTCAGGCGTAAATTCCCCAGCATTTATTCCATTTAAATGGAACCCGCTGCCACCAGATATATAAATAGTATAGCTGTAATGATTTCACTCAGCTCTTGGTTAACTATTTATTTCAATATGAAAATCATCAAAAATAAATAAATAAAATGGCATATTCTATTACAGTTCAATATCAAAAGGGTCCGTAACGATTTCGAGTCTCTTCCGTTCCTTTGATACCAAGCCAGGGAGACCGCTGTACTTCGCGGGCTGGGGATTAAGCATTCACTTCGAGTCTCTTTCGTACTCTCCGTTTCCTCGATCTTTCAAGCCAGGAGACCGCTGTACTTCGCGGGCTCGTTATCATCAGGGACGTCCAGACCACTTCCTTCAAAATCAGTCTTTCCTGTCCGGACTCCTCTCGCCCTTTTTATATCATCTCTTTTTCTCCCTGTCATCCACCTCTCATCTGCTTTGTCGGCCTCAGTCCCCTGGTTCTTTATGCCGCCTTCCGGTCTCGGCTTTCCTTGATGTCTTACCCTTCTGTCGCCTAATCGGTCTCGTTTCCGCCCAAGTCCCAAAGGGCGCAGAGGCTGAGTGCACATTCGTACGTTCTCCAGACGCACGACGTCGTCACCGAGTGGTGGAAAATGAATACACAATGATAAGGCGCCTGCGCGACAGTCCGGTCAGCTGGGAAAAAGGTGCCGAAACTCATTTCACCAGTTACGAAATTCCTTCCAGCAGTGGGAAATACCTGTAATTTTCGCAACTTCTGTCGGCAAGGAGCAAGGGATCTGTTGGAAAATAGGGGGAAGAAATATGCTTCGTCACACACTCTAACAATTCTGGAAGTATGGGGTGTCGCATTGTCCATCTGAAATTCGCTGAGTCCGTCGGAATGCACAATGGACATGAATGGGTGCAGGTGACAGGATTCTTACGTACCTGTCAGAGTCGTATGTAGACGTATTCGGGGTCCCATATTAAGCCAACTGCACATGCCCCATACCGTCACAGAGCCTTTACCAACTTGAACAGTCCCTTGTTGACATGTAGGGTCCATGAGGTTGTCTCCATACCCGTACACGCCCATCAGCTCGATTCAATTGGAAACGAGACTCGTCAGACCAGACAACGTGTTTCCAGTCATCAACAGTCCAATGTCGGTGTTGACGGGCCCAGGCGAGGCGTAAAGCTTTGCAGTCAACAAGGGCATAGGAGTGGGCCTTCAGCTCCGAAAGCCCATATCGATGTTTTGTTGAATGGTTCGCACGGTGACAATTGTTGATGGTTCATCATTAAAATCTGCAGCAATTTGTGGAAGGGTTTCACGTCTGTCACGTTTAATGATTGTCGTCAGTAGTCGCTGGCCCCGTTCTTCTTTTTCCGGCCGCAGCGATGTCGTAGATTTGATGATTTACCGGATTCCCGATATTCACAGTACACTTGTGAAATGGTCGTACGTGAAAATTCAAATTTCATCGCTACCTAGGAGATGCTATGTCCCATCTCTCGTTTGCCGAACATAACACCACGTTCAAACTCACTTAAATCTTTATGACCTGCCATTGTAGCAGCAGTAACCTATCTAACAACTGTGCCAGACACTCGGTGTTGTATAAAGGCTTTGCCGACCGCAGCGCTGTACTCTGATTGGTTCCATATCTCTTTATTTGCATGCGCATGCCTGTACAAGGTTTTTTTTTTGGCTCTTCAGTGTATTTTATGTTTTTTTTTATTTATTATAATAAATATATTTAAAAATACATAATTTTTGTACAATTTTATTTTTTTAAATTTTTGTTGAACAAATTATTTTATGTTGTTTTTTATATTAAGAAATATCTTCCAATGATGTAAATTTAATTTATAATAAAACTGTAAATCTATCTTATTGACTTCTGTTCTCTAACTCTGCATGCATTATCGCGGAAATTGAATTGTTTCAAAAATGTCCCACTGTGTGGCACGCTGAATAATACTGGTAGAATTCATTTGGCACGCCACACCTAAAAGTTGCTGACCTCTGATCTAGAGTATTGCAAAGAGTGTTAAAATTCAGCCGTTCAGTATCGGGGAGAGTCTAGTATATCAGCGTCTTCTCCCCAAGAGATGCTGCTAGCAGACATGCTTTGATCACGTCAGTCTATCCATTGGCATCTGAAATTATTTCAAATTGCATCTTGTGTAACTGTCAATTGGTTTTCCCGTCATAGGTGGACAATTTCACTAGCACTGGAGAGGCAGGCACATGCACGAACTTGCATATGTTCTTCCTATTTCCAAGGATAAAATTTCCTGCCACTTCTTCAATTCTTTCACATCAACTTGCTCTCGAATTCTTCCAATTTTTTCTTTCATTTTTCGGTCTTCCAATCTGTTGATTTTCTCTTCAACACTGTTCATTTTCTTTTCTAGAGAATTCTTTATATCTGTTGATTTCTGCATTCGTTTAATTCATTCTTTGTCTCTTCGTGACATTTCTGTATTTCCTCCTTCAATTCGTTCTTATATATCTTTTTGGCTTCTTTTCATTTCTCCAGTGACACCAAACTATTACGGAGATCGAGGACTTAATACAATCAGTCTCAAAAAGCAAGACACTTCTTCAGAAGAGATGGAAATTTATTGTCGAAAACAGTCCTTGAAATACTGGATACAGCAACGAAATTCGCAGAATAAATCTCAGAAGGCTTTCACACCTACGGCGCTTAGGCACAACTATCAGTGTCTAAAATACAAGCATGTTAAAGATGTTGAGGGTTCTGTAGTTGACGGCACAGGGTGGTTCACAAAGTCCGTATTAATCTGTGCTGTCATAAGAAGTCTCAATATCATTCCCATTCCTTAAATTCGGCATTAAGAGAGTATTTTGCAATGTCCCCCGTGCTCGATATTCTCTCCTGTACTCTGATCGGGATTTGGCAGTAGCACTTGATGAATTGCATTATTTTTCTTTTTTTTGTTACTTTTTCGACAGGACTTGCTGCTAGTTTTTCTTTCACGAAACTCTGTGCATTTGATTTAGGCATTCTGACTAAAATTAATAATTCAAGCAAATGAAAATTAAAGAAATAAATAAGCCACCGAACACATCGCCATGTAGTCAACAATCTAAAGAAAATTTCAAAAAAGGCACGCTTTTGCTGCGAGAGCTATTTGGTCAACACCGTAATGTTCACATTGCAACTGATACAACCTCTGATAACGTTCCCGGGTCTGGGGTCGGAAGGTGGGCAAGTTGACCAGTCGGAGACGTGGGCAATTATCCAACTTTTTCACTGATATGACACAAGTCAGGCGGTGTCCCCGCTCCCCCTTTTTCTCCACTGGCTCTCTCCTTACCATGGCGACGATTCGGGGGGATGACTACTTCCGTTCGCTTTTTCACTGTTACGCAAAACTGGGCAATTTTCTCATTAACTCTCGAGCCCAAAAAAGTTTCACTTCAAAAAATTACGTGCAATAATTTGCAAAACTTAACAATTTTCTAATGGAAAATGAATAAAATTTAGACAATAGTGTTAAAATCTAAAGCACTTTTTTTTATTTAAAAATATAACAGAATAATTCCCAAAACAGAAAACTAAACATGAACGCGGATAAAAAAATTTGTTCTAATACTACCATAAGTAAGACATTGCCAACGCAGAAGATGGAACTGATCACGATATCAACAACTTTGCGATGGTAAAATCTAAATTTAAGAAAGAACTCCACAAATTTTAGGTTGCAAATCCATGGAGATTACACAGAAGCTTCCAAAATATTTATAAATATTTTAACACCATTCCAAATGATGGAACGAACCATGCTTCTCAATGTATGTGGCAACAAAAGTCAAATATAGAAACAATTTAAATGCAGATTATAGAATGCAGTTGCACATAATTTGAATAAAGCTTAAATTTACTTCGTGTAAAAATACACAAGCACATCCCAGTCACTAATACACCCAACTCTTTTTTTGAAGTGAAACTTTTTTGCTCTCGGGAGTGAATGAGAAATTTGCCCAGTTTTGCGTAACAGTCGAAAAAGCGAAAGAAGGTAGTCTTCGCCATGGTGATAGGATAGCGAGTGGGTGGAAAAGGGGGAGCGGGGACACCACGTTATATCCCTGAAAAAGTTGGATGATTGCTCACCTCTCCAATCACTCAAGTTGCCCACCTTCCGATTGGGGGTCCTTTTCCCCCAGACCCGGGAACATCTACGTATTATGGTGTTGACAAAATAGCTCTCTCAGTAAAAGCGTGCCTTTTTGAAATATTTTCCTTAGATTTTTGGGTTTCGACAAAAAAATAGTGCATATTCATCAAGTGCTACTGCCAAATCGCCCTCAGAGTACAGGAGAGATTATCGAGCACGGGAGAAAAAAAAACACTGCAAAATACTCCTAATGCCCAGTTTAAGGGATGGAAATGCTATTGAGACTCTTCTAATGATAGCATAGATTAATACGGACTTTGTGAACCACCCTGTACCATTAACTACAGAGCCCTCAACAAGTCTAGTGCGTGTTGGAACTGATGAATGTAAATTAGTAGCGCACACAGGAATTTTTCAAGGGGGGTCCGCGAGTCAAGTTCACCAATCTTGTATCAGGTTCCTTTTGATTTTGTCGATTTTCGGGAACAAAACACAGTAAAAAACTAATTATTGAATAAATAATTAGCATTAATTAATTATTAATAACAAATACTAATTAAATTTTACGTACTATATACTTAGAATTATAATCAATCGAAAAAAAAATCAAGGGATTTGGATCCTGCGCCACTGATGTAAACCAATAATAAATTCTATCTTATGTGTTACAAAGACTATGATTCCCATAAAGATTTTCAAAAGCGATTCATTGATAATCCTTTTGGTGATGGGCGTTGAATTTATGATAGATTATGGTTTAAAGATGATTTGAGAACGCCTATTGCTGAGCACAAAAATATTTTATAACATATTTTACAGGAAATTAATTTAGAAGACACATTAAAGCATGCTACAATTGCCGACAAAGTTTTAATAGGAAAAGTATACCAAATTTATCAAAATATAATGGTTTTTATACCGAAAAATTCCAGCGCATCCTACTTTGGATTTGATATCAGAAACTCATTTTGCTACGAATACCTTTCACGCAAATTAGGTGATTGAGACAAGTACGTGGTCAGTTTGGATTATTAGGGCAAATAATCAATGTTCCAACGTCACCAAAGAAGTTTCACTCTTATCGCGTGGCATTCCATGCACCATTTTTTTTTTACATGAGAGACATTCCTTAGAAAACCATGCGACACATAGTAAATTTGGTGATATGTTTCCCAACTTTAAAAAAATCGTGTAAGGGTGAAAAATTTTCCCAAAAAAACATACAAAAAAGTTATAAATATGTAACATGGGTTACATTATAAAACAAAACGTTAATTTTTATCAACCCAAATAAAATAAAATTAGTGTACAGTGAAAATTTAGTCTATAAGTACATACACAACATATGAAAATTCAAATCCAAAATTAAACAACAAACCAACAATTAAATTAATTGCTACTTGATAACAAGCATGCACATTTATTACAAACTGGATCAAAAATACTATGAACAGCAGATGTGCCAGGTATGTCTAGCAGCTTTGTCTCAAACGAAGCGTTTAGTACGTTATTAACGGCAACTGTTGGTTTTTTTTGTTGTTACAGTTTTTTTAGTTGCTCACATAGTTTTTGATATCCTGCTACACAAAACTTACATCGAAATTTTAATGTACGCTCCATGTGTAAGAAAATGTTCTATTTCAAGTCCTCGTGAATTAAACCAGCTGTTAATAGCTGAATTTCACCTTCATTGATCTCTTAATTATCATAAACTGTCATAAATTCGATCCAATCGCCCTCATACAAAGGGCTTTTGTTGAAAAGTGTTGCCTAGAGGGCACTACTCTGTAATGCCACTCTTTTTTGTTCTGTGCAAAAGCTCAGTGGCAGGTGAGCTACTGTTTTGTACAGTTGAAATCTGTAATTCAAAAGGTCGGTTTGTCCTAATAATACAATCCAAGTTTAAATCAAACTTTTAGTGTTTCTAAATATTTGTGTCGTCTCTTAATAAATATTTTAAAAATGATCAGGAGTTGTTAATGATGAACCACCAAATGAAATGGATTTCTAGCATCAATTCTTCGATATCAGCTATTTGCATGTTTTAAACCCTTTACCACCAGTTGCATTTGATAGAGATATAATTTCAGAACACAGAGCTGATTTTCATACATTTCCATTTTTGAAGCATTCTGGCAAAATTATTCTCCAACAAGCAATTATGGTCAACTGGCACAACTGTTTGATGGCAAAAGAGAAGTATGTATAATACAATCTATAATTGTAAACTTTCTCTATGCTCCCACAACACAGTCAAATTTCTTCCTTCCATTGAGTCTAAAATATATTTAAACATTTGCTTTATCTAGCACACTTTAAATGCTGCAATAATACGCTAAAAGAGAAGCTTGTGTGCACCACTGGTGAACTATGTTATTTCAAAATCCATTAAAAAAAAAAAAGAGTTGGGTATATATGTAAAAAACTTTGATTAATGAAATCATCTAAAAAAATTAAATTGTCTTCTAAAAATGACAACTTTTAATGGAAATATCAGGCTTTTTTTTCTGTGGAAATTATGCTTAATGAATTGAATCCATTCATGTATTCAATTTTGCTTATAATGTCAATGAACTAATTTTTAAAATGAAAAAGAATAAATTTTTGTTTCTACGATGGATTAAATTTTAAAAAATTGCACATTGAGATATTTTTTTTTCAAGTAAATCTTACATCAACAGATTTTGATACAGATAAATTTTTCAAATTTCTATTTTATATATGCTTCTTTACATCTATACAGAAGACAAATGATATCTACATATATTTTAAATAATTATGTCATTATAAATTAATTTAAAATAATACCAAAAGAGAAAAAATTATAGAGATTTTTATAAATATGATACAATTTTTAGTTTTATTAATGGGTATAATAAACAAGAGCTAATACAATTAGATACATATTTATAATGAAACAAATTTTTTGCGTGCTTTTTAATTTCATTGATATTAGTTAACCTGTTTACCCAGTGAAACCAGTTTCTATGACAACATCTGTGATTCAATTTATTCAGCTTTTTCTGTACAAGTAATGGTGAAATAGAGTAGAGTTTGCACAAATCCATTCAGTAGGTTCAATATGTTTAAAAACATTCCTTAGCACAATATTTTTAAATTTATATTTCCTACAATAATTACATCTTTTCATTTTAAAATGAGCTATATAAAGAGAGCAATGAATCATCAAAACTACATAAGTATTTTTTAAGAGGTCTGAAGTTTTGAAAGTAGAGGGTGGTTTAAAGATTTAATTAGCAAGAATCATTTCAGCAATCAAAGACTGAAAGTGTGTTAGTGATTATGATATTACCATATTGTTTCTTAGGAAAGTGGGCTCATGTCTTATTAAATTGATAAATTAATACCATTAATAATGTAGTTCAGCATTCACTACTACATTTGTTCTTTTATAAAGATTTTGCAGGAGATTTACAGCAGAAAGATCATTTTCATATGACAGTTAAATCTATCTCATACTGATATGTGTGTGCATGTTCACTAAAAAACAAGATATTTATACAAGAAATTTATTGACACATGGTTACAATAAATGATATTTAAATGCAACTAAAAACCATTTAACTTTCAAACTTTATCTTCCATTATGAGAAACAAAATGTTATTTAGTTTTATGATAAAATTAACATATCTTTAGTAAAGTCAATTTTTTAAGTTGCCATTCTTGAATACATGAAAAAGGGTATTTTTTTTATAAGGGAAAAACCGTTTTGTTATAAAACACAATATCAACTTAATATACTTCAACCTTTTGAGGATCTTTAATCAAAGTAAACAAATAAAAATATTTTCATTTACACACTTTTATATAAAGAAGTTTAGAACACATTGATTAAGGTAAATAATTTTAATCATCACCTCTACTACATTAGATGACACTTTCTCAAAACAAATTACCTAATCCAAAAAGAAATGTATATTTATTCAAACAATTATACTTATTTTCAAATGTAAAACCGGCACTTTTAACAAACTTCATGTATGAAACATTTAAACCACTCTTATTTAGCTTATATCATTAATCCTGTGAATTAAAAAGTGATTTTTGTATGACATTCAAAATAGTGAATACTTTAATTCTATCAATTTGCATATGGGAAAAGTTTTCCTTTTCCAAGCGCCTCTGTTTGAACAAATGAAAAATGTCCACAGTTTATGAATGAAAGACATCACTCCAATGGCTGGACGATCAATGACTAAGACTGGCACTGATAAAAAATTATCAAGAATCAAAAAGTTCAAATAAGTCAAGGATTCTAGAAGTACTTGGTCCTCGTCAGTGCTCGATCAGCATGGGGGGAGGGATCTGTCATTTTGTTCCAGTCTGTCTGCCCCACCACAAATCCGATGTCTCGCAAACGCTCCAGTTCCTTTCGCTGTTCCAAGTCAGCCCATCGAACCTTAGGAGAGAAATTAGTGTGTACTTAAAGGGAAAATAGTGATTTTTATCTGCAACTATGATTAAATTACAATATATGCCAAAAAATGAAAGAAAAATATGCTTTAAGTAACATAATGTTTGAAAAAATGATATACTGATACATTTTCTAAATTAAACACATGTAATAGCTTCTTTAAAGGTAAAGCAATGTAACTGTACACATAGTACAATTTGCTATGTATATATATATATTTGAGCTACAATTAAGTGATGCAGACAGCTTCTAACTACATATATTAAAACTTTTAATTGTATGACCTTGTAGCTTAATATTCCTTTTAGAGTTTCACAATTCAACAATCTACTATTTCTCCTTACTGTCATTCCCATACTCATCAGGGGATACAAATCAATCGGTCTAGGAAAAAAAAAAGCATTTAAAAATACTTTGAAATCAGGGACAGGATCCAAAATTTCCAAATAGTTCATAAAATTTAAATTCATTTACTGGGATGTCTGAATGTATATGATTATCTGGGTGTTTTTTCCCTCTAGAGCATGAAACCCAGGTCGATCATATGTCGCATACAAATTTTTTCTCTTACCGCTCATTTTTCAAGTTAAGAAAAAGCTTGTACAAATAGTGCACAATATAATGAATGTACAAAATGTGTTCACTTCAGATAGGGTTATCAGAAGCAAAACCATTGGTGTTTGACATTTTAAAAATCAATTTCGAAAATATTCCATCCATTTTACACGCTTGACAAAGTTTTCGCTCTCATGGCATCATGCTTGAAAATTACAAGATCTTCACCCCACACCAATTACAGATTTTGAATTTTGGGTCATTCTTTGCTTATAATCAGAAATACACTGTACTTAAAAATGATAATGCTCCATTTGGAGTTCACACAGGAGTTAATACAATAAATTCAAAAGAAGCAAAATATTTTATTATTTAACTTTATAACTCATCTTTATGAGTTGAAAAATTTTCAAGTTATCACCAAATTCAAAGAAAATTTTTATGTCAGGAGCTTGTACATTTTTAAATAATTAAAAATAAGATTTAAACATCAGGTATTAAAATACATTAACACGTAAAATAAAAATTATAAACTAAGAAATAAAATTTAAAAAATATTCTACAGTCTTTATTTAACTTGCTTTGTGGGATAAAAATTTAATTTATTATCCTAAACAATTCCATGTTCTCCTATTATGCAGTTTATTTCAAGAGCTAAGCATGAAATTATATGTGAAGCTTTATTGAAAATAATTTAATCTTCTAATTCACATACTAAAGTTGTTGTTGCTCATGCCACCTGTCTGACATAGTCAGATCGAGGCCCATAAAATTCATTGTGGTAATGGGCTAGAAGTACGATTGTCATTGGCTTTTAGCCTTGAGCACCATTCAGGTGACAGTACGATTTAGCTCGGAGAAATTTCCGAAGGAATGATAGATGGCGACACCACCTATCTCCACCTCCACAATTTAGGCATGAAACTGAATTGGAGGGAAATTTTCTCCAATTTCCAGCACTCGTGATTCAGCCCACAAGACTTTCGGACCCACTGATTTAACGAGCACGTGCTCTGTGTGTACTCAGAGGGTATTTGGCGGTACGGGCATCGAACCCAGGCCTTCCAGTCCGGAGTCCGATGCTCTAACCACTAGGCTACCCACGGCCTACATACTAAAGTAACTGTCCTTAGCAAAGTAATACAGTTGAAATTCAATTTTTGAAGCTAGTGAGATTTGACCATCAATTTTATCTCAAAGAAACTCATATCTCTTTAGTGCAATAACGGTACATACGATCGGATTTAATATGAAAGGCTAAGCAAAACTAACCCTTTTCTTTCCAGGTTCACATTTTCTTTCTTCATAGTCGTCAGGCAATTGTAAATAATCTTCCATAGAAGAATGTTTCTTTTTGCTCACTCTCAAACCATCCAGTTGATCTAAAAGAACAAATTTTGACAGAGCATGTTTATTCATACAAACACTACAACTAGAATCATAAGATTCCTTACAATATAATAGTGTAAACGATGGAATAAAATAGCCATTCTCCATATAAGCAAATAGAGATGTAGTTAAAAAAGATAGAGCAGAATCTTACTTAACGAGCAACATTACAATTAATAAGTGATGAAAAAGACAATGGAAGTCTTAGATAGATTGTGGGTCAGCTACATCAGTTCATGTTTAGCATCTTGTTCCAAGAACACCTCACAGTTGCTAATGATTACACATTTTTCCTAGATTGTGTGTTCAAATATATTAAGGTAGAAAGTTGAGCAACTCTTTCAAAAATGTCCATGAAAAAATAGCCATAAGAAGGTACCTCAAAGAAATGAAAATAAGGTAAGCACTTGACTAACTTAGCACACAAATTTAATCAGTTCACATGAATGATTTGCAATATTTTCCAAGAACAAGGATATTATTATAGAGATATGATTTAAAGGGAGTAATAGGAACATCTAAGCCTACATTTTTGACCAACCAGAAGTTTCTTTTCATACATGTTAATTAGCAATTACAAGGCAATATAATTAATGAGAACATCAATTTTACATTAACTCTCTGCAGCATAGTGCAGACTGTAAGCAGCAAACTCTTCAATTGTCTGCCTAATTCGTAGAATTGATTTCATAATGTACTGGCCTATGATCTACACTCTGAGCTAACAAACTGGAACCAAAGAAAACTAAAGAGCACTACTTGTTGCAAGTTGAAATTGGTTATTTGATTTAAAATAAAATATTGCCCAGGAACTAATGTCTTTTGTAATATGTGCAGCAAAACTATAGATTTTGATCCCTTAACTCACTGTAGCCTCAAATCAAAACAAAGCTCAAAGTATTTGCTATTTTTTCCATTAAAAAATAAAAATTTATAAATCAGAAAAATAAAGGTATTTTATTTTTATTATTTCTAATTCAAAAAAACAATTATCCAAGTTTAATTCAGAAGGTTAATTGATGTGGAAAAAATGGTTCTCTGACAAGTATTTCACACAACTTCTGAAATGAATTGTGCTTGTTCAGAGATATTCCATTGGGCTTATTTCTCAGTTCAAGCCAACTGAAAGATACTTTTTTACTCCTCTATAATTTATCTCAGTGATGCAACAGATCACGAGGGCCAAGGCCTACTGTGCCAAACATAGTATACGTGACCTTGGGCCCTGAGTGCATGAGCAGATGTTTCGGTCAGGTGGTCAGTCTGATGTGAAACTCCCAGTGTTTTTCCCAAGCAAGCTTGGTACTCATTTATCGACCCATTGAAGGGATGAAAGGCAGAGTCAACCTTGCCCATCTAAGGGTTCCTCTATAACAGGCATGTCAAACTCATTTGATATCCCGGGCCACATGGACTATTTTATATTAAGTTGAGGGCCGCATGTTTTCAATGTTAAAAAAATAAATAAAACAGGATTTTTAGAATGATTATATTCTGTATTTATAAAACTCAATATATTATAAGTTTTATAGAAAAAAAAGTTATAAAACAAAATACAATTTAATATTAATTTTAAAAGATATTTGGCATTGTTTTTTTTCTCAAAGCAAATCATCAAAATTTGGTTGAACATATTGAGCTGATGTAATTCTTAAAAAATTACAAATATTGATCATTTAATTTTGACATTTCTGAATTTTTGTTATTTTTTATTAAAAAAAAAAAAAGTTTCTCGCATAAATAAATGCTTCCAAATATAATCATTCATTAGACGCATAACAAATTATAACATTTTAAGAAACCGATCTACAGATGAATATAAAAATTTAGTTTCAACTTTCAAGCATTTTTACTTCAGCAAAGAATCACAATAGATTTCAATTAATTCCATTTGTGTTAGTTTTCATCAACATTTTCAATATCAATAGATAGAGATGAAATTAAGAAATGAAATTGTAATTCAAAATTTTGAAAACCAGAAAATATTCAATCTCATTCCATTTCTAACAATTTAATTTGGTGAGAATATTCTGTAACTTTAATTTAAGTGATTTAATCAATAGATTTTGAAAGCTTTCAAAGTGAGACAATTTTTTTCTT
Source organism: Trichonephila inaurata madagascariensis (assembly GCA_019973955.1). Lineage (NCBI taxonomy): Eukaryota > Metazoa > Arthropoda > Arachnida > Araneae > Nephilidae > Trichonephila > Trichonephila inaurata. The sequence continues at coordinate 83,256 of BMAV01012941.1, read as the reverse complement.
TCTGTTTGTAATAATTTGTTTGAAAGTGTAAATATTATCAAATAACATTGTAACAAAAGGATTTTTGCCTTGAAGCTTGTGTTGACTTCTAATATCAACTGAGAAAGCCATAGGCTTTCTCTGTTGATATTACAAGTTCATGTTTTAACCCAGTACAATCATAATTTTTTTGTTTTTAAGAAAATAATGATTTTATCCAGCAATTTAAAAAATCGTTTTAACACTTTATGACTCTTAATCCATTGAACTTTCGTATAATATGGTTGACCTATAAATTTGCATTCTATATCTCCTAGAAATGAAGCAAATTGACGATGCTAAAGTCTACATGCTTGAATATACACTAATGGCCATTAAAATTGCTACACCAGGAAGAAATGCAGATAACAAAATGATTTTTATAGGACAAGTATATTTTACTAGAAATAAAAAGTGAATAAATTTTCAAGAAATTTGGGTGCATAGACTGAGAAATCAGTACCAAAAACAACCACCTCTGGCAGTAATAACAGCACTAATATGCCTGGGCATTGAGTCAAACAGAGATCAGATGGCATGGTACTGGTAAAGATGACCATGCAGCTTCAACACAATACCACAGCTCATCAACTGTAGTGACTGGCGTATGGTGACGAGACAGTTGTTCGGCAACTATAGACCAGATGTTTTCTATTGGTGAAAGATCTGGTGAATGTGAAGGCCAAGGCGACAGTCAAACACTTTCCTTTCCGTATCAAGGATGGTCAGTATAATACCAGCAACATGCGGTCATGCATTATCCTGCTTAAACGTATGGTTTCACAGGACTCAAATAAAGGGTAGAACCACAGTTCCTAACACACTAGAATAATGTGCTCTGTTCAAAAGTGCTGACCAAGACGTATATCCAATAGCAACTTATACAATTATGCCAGGTGATGGGTGGATCACACCATTGTGAAGATGCTCCTGCCTGTGACGTAGCGTCAAAGGTAGCCGCAGCCATGGTCTCCGAGCTGAAGCAAACGTCATCAAACTGTTTGTGCAGATACTTGTTGTCTTGCAAACAACCCCAATTCTTGACCCAGCATAGCGTTCCGTATTACTGTCCTGAACCCATCGATTCCATATTCTGCTAACAGTCATTGGATCTCGACCGATGCTAGCAGCAATACTGTGAAACGATAAACCGCGATTCTGGTATGCTAAAATTCGACCTTTATCAAAGTCAGAAACGTGCTGATATGCATTTCTGCTTCTTACACACATCACAACTTTTCACCAGGTAACAACATTCAAATGCAATTCATGCATGAGAAATCGTCTGAACAATTTCCTCATTTAAATACATTGTAGGTGTTGTTACCGGTGTCTGCTTTGTCTGAATGCACAGAAAAGCTAATCATTTGCATATCACAGCATCTTCTCCCTGTCATTTAAATTTCACGTACATAGCAAGCCTTTTTTGTGTAGCAATTTTAATGGCCAGTAGTGTAGTTTACAGCTTTATTGACTATTTTAAAACATGTCTAATATATCCAAGAACAGTACTTGCTATGGAATAATACAATGAAAATGTTCAAAATTATTACTAACATACTGTGTTTGCTTATTTCTTTTAATCTTATAACTCCTTCAGTAATATCGGTCATGGTAGGTGCACTATCAGTTGCAAGACAAACTATCTTTTCTAAGGAAGACTTCATCTCAAAACTTCTTTAAGTGCATCTTGAATATAATTCTCGACTATTTCATCCCCTCTGCTGGTTACAGAATTTCAACTTAAACTTACATTTTTATTTGTGTTGGACATAATACTGTCCCCCCCCCCCAAATAAGCCAAACCCCAAATTCTCAACAATTTTTTGTGAAAAAAGAAAAATAGTGTAAAATGGTTCATCAATATAAAGTTTCGTGAAATTAAAAATGAGAACTAATAAGAATAATTAGTAATTTGATCAGTATTATAAACTTTTAATTACATACATGAACCCGTAATTGCTCTAAATACCCTATCCAGAAAATTTCTTTCCCTTCAATTCTAAAATGCACCTGGTGACTGCAGTAGCCTAGTGGCCATGAGTTTGAGCCTAGTATCGCTGAAGACCCACCGTGTAGGGGAGCGATGCACGTTAAATCTGCCAAGAGCTCAAACTTCCTTCTGTTGGTGTGGTAATTAGGAGAGGGGATTGCCACCTCAGGAGTCGTTCTCACCACTTGACCATGGCTCAAAATTATGAGGTTTCTTGCCAAAAGCCCTCGAGTAGCCGAACAGTGCGACGTTAATATTTACTCACTCACTAAGCTGCGCCCAATTTTCAGTAGCATTTACAGCGGGGAAAAAAGGGTTGCTTAGATTCGAGTAAATACGGCAAAGCATTCACATTAATAAATTCTTCTTCAGTAAATAGTTTTGATATGTTTGCGTGCTTGCGATTAAAAGTGATAGTATATAACTAGTTTTTAGTGCAGATGTATTGTCTTCAACAAATTTAGATGGTGCAGTAGCCTTATGGTCAAAGTAATGGACTAAAGTCACGAGTTTGAGCCTTGTACCGCTGAAGTCTATGTACATTAACTATGTCGAGGCTCAAACCTCCTTCCGTTGGTGTGGTGTGGAAGTTAGGAGAGGGGGTGTCAGCTCTTAGAGTAGCTGAACAGTGTGACGTTAGTATTCACTCTCACTCAACAAATTTAGCGAATACATTTTTTTTCCATTTTTAAGAAATGATTTTAATTTTAATAACTTGTCTTCACAAAGTTTTGCAACATATTTTACAGTTTTTATTTGTTTCATAGTACCTTTTAAAATGATATTCCTTAGCAACTGAATTACAGTCTTTACATGTCAGTCACAATATTTTATTCTTGTTTTGGAATTAAAAATATTGCAGTTCCCACACACACACACACACACACACACACACACACACACAACTATTATACATAT
>BMAV01012941.1:27125-77091 GCA_019973955.1 Trichonephila inaurata madagascariensis | reverse complement strand
TTTTTTTAAAGAATTTATTATAGAAGAATGTAAAAGAATTATTATAGACTGTTGAACATTTAATAGAAAAATTTTATAATTTTGCTCCAAATTTTCAGTGGCAGCTGCTTCTGTTTTTTTCTGCATATAAAATTGCCTCCTTTTTCACACTTGCGTCGTAGTGAACTCATCTTGATGTTATTATCGATATCTTTGATGCTTAGGTGTTTAAAAGAAAGCTTATACAAAAAAATTTCCTAAATACAAGCAGACAATGATGTTTAGGATAGACTGGAGATAAACTGCGCAAGGGGATAAGTCATTGATGCAAGTAGCCAGAATGGACGGTTAAAATTTTCCTTTTGAATGGAGTGGAAACTCAATTTCCCCCATCTAACAAATATTTTGGTTTTGATACTAAGCCCCACCCTAATTTTCAGTAGCAATAATGCTGGAAAAATAGTGTGGCTTAGATTCAAGTAAATATGGTTAATCCATTCTAGACTGATATTTTATACAGAAACTTTTTTTAATGTTTTTCAGTTTTTAATTATTCCTATTTTGAGTACTTTTGTTAGAATGGGTGTCTTCATCTCTTTCAGACCCATGTGAACCCTTGCTTCTATCAGCCTACTGCAGATAGTCCAGGGATAATTTTGAAGAAGGACACACCCCACAAATTAGAGAATGGAGACTCATTCTCTCTTTTGCCAAGAGCATATCGGTATCAACTCATTGTGGTTGGAGATTCAAAAGAGGAGAAGAACTCTGAACCGTAAGTGCTTAGCTCAGTCATTCTGTATTGATATTTTTTGTATCCAGTCATTTCAAATGTTCAAACAGATTGCTCTATGTATTATGTACAGAGATTATAAAATGGAATTTTTTCTAGTCATGGATTTTTTAGTTAAAACTTTTGCTAGTTTTTTTCTATAAAATTAGTAAATATATACAGTTGAATCTGACTTCAGATGATACTTTTATATTTGCAACTTTCTTATGTTAATCTAGTTACAGACTTCCCAGAAATTAATGATCTGATAAACTATATTTCTCGACTAGATTTGAAATATTTTATTTTAGAATTGCAGCTTTTACAGTGTTTTTTGTGATTTATTTTACAATTGCATTGGAATCATCAATTGATTTAAAAATGTTGCTGCCTGAATAAAGAAAGCTCCTTTTATTATGAAATCATTTTATTAAAATTATTCAAAAATTTTTTATATTTCTTATCAAGTTTAATAGTTATGAAATTTGGAATAATCTCAAATCTTTTTCATAAAATATAGTTTTGCATGCATTTTATGAAATAAAATATAAAATTTTTAAAAACATATCTTCAGCTGTTTAGTAAATTCAAATTTAAATTATTTTATTGATTGTACAGTTATATTTACGCTTAAAAATTTCTGTGTTAGGAATAATTTTTATCTTGCTCTGAGTCATAATCAATGTTATACTTTGTTATTTGATTAAAACATTGACTTTTTTTTCTGTTTCTATCAGTAGAGATTTCAAACTTTAGTGATTCTATAATATCAACATTTTCAAGAAATGCTATATCCATTTATTTAACCCCTTCAGGACCAGTAGAAGAAGAAAGAAGCGCTTCCCCAGGCCCGTACGTTCGGAGAGGTACGCACGGGACCGGGCGAATTTTCCATCTAAGCCTAATTTCCTTTAAAACTTCATATAAAGTTTTAAATGAATCAAATACGCTAAAACTTATAATTTACTATCATTTATAATATTTGAACATGGAGTACAAAATTTTTCGCTATGTTTAAAAAAACAATTGCGAATTTCGAAGAAAATGTTTTCATTTTATTAAAAAAGAATTACATACTCTTTCAAAAAAATTGACAAAAATCAAATACATTTGCGCACAAATGTAGAAAATGTTAGAAAACTAAACCAACTTATTCAAAATATAAACAGAAATCCATAGAGCAATAGATCACAAACCTTTAAATGTCTGATTCTCTCGGAAAATCTAAACATGTGCAATTGTTTATATTCATAAATATCTCGGATCTAATTTAAAAAAAAAAAAAACGCAGAGCCGAAAGCACATATTGAAGTTCAAAGTTTTATGAAACATTATTGGGAAAAAAAAAGGGTTTTAACCGCCGTCTAGTGCTTGTAAAAACTGATATAAAAACGTTTCTAACTCTGATCACACCGGTGTGATCATGGGCCTACAAGCAGGGAATGCTCAATCATATATGTGATACTGTGGGCCGTGGAGGGAGAAGTGCGTGATCACATATATGTGATCATGGTCCTGAACATGTTAAAGTAACAAATGGGTTAAATTCATATGAAGTCATAGTCACATGATAACTACAATCATGTTTTTCCAGGCATCAGTGCGTAAATTCATGTGATGTCATAGTCACAAGATAAATGTAAGCATGTGTTTTCAGTCAGTCAGTTCACACAAGTGCTATGCTGTTGCCAAGTTTTGTTTCTTGTTGAAACTTTCTTTTATAAGAGCATATTTGTCAACAGTAATAACACAGTAAGATTTTTTTAAAGCTTAAATATTTTTTGAGGAATTTAAATACTCGTAGCATCTATTGCCTAATTATAAAATTTGAAATTTTATTTAAATTATACAAAAATAATAGTAATTTTTCTCTCTGTTTTAAATTTAATTGTGAATATATGATTGTCTTTATCATGTGACTGTCATGACGTTTAACTCATTGAGTTAATGGTGGTTAAGCAATAAAATTCAGTATACAATTAGAAAATTTAAAATTCCAAATAAAAAGATTCAAAATTCATCAGACTTTAGATAAGATTAACTATAGAATTCAGATGTTAGGGTTATATAGAACAAAAGTTAGTGTCTTAAATATTTCAAAAATGTGTAAAATATCTCAAATCTTAATATTTTTTAAAAATATATATAAAATATCTTATCTTAATATTGATTCTTATTTGTGAAGTAACACTTGTCTAACTCCCTGAACTCTCCTCCATTATAAGGATAGAATTAAATGCACTTTGGAAAATACCGCCTGCTCACCTTTGGTATTTTGGGAAAAGACCTCATTGGTCTCGCCAGCTCAATATTTCTAGGAATCAGCAGATCGCCCTATCATGCTTTTATAGTTGCCACATCAAATCTCTTACTTTTCAACAAGGCTGGAAAGTCTTTTATGAGTGTCATTAGTGCAAAGCTGGCAGCCCCCCCCCCTCCCCAGTCATATTCTGAATTGCTTGAATTTTACTATTTATGAGGTTTTAAGGAATCCTATTTTATTTTTGAATTTTTTGGTGCTGGGATAATAAACAACAACAAATCTTAATTTCAAAAATATGTAAAATAACAGGAACTGGTTTGATAGTTAATTTACAAAAATTGCACACCGAGTACATAAAAAGATCAGAGTAAAAAGTTGTATAATGTTTAATTAAAGTAATAGTGATATATAACTATAGATGTTAGAGAGATCATTAAATAAAGGAGTAAATATGTTATAAACAAAATTGATTCAAGCAAATGACAGCAAAATAAATTTCTCAAACCATAGTAACATCTATTAGCTGTGTTGATTCTATTTTTACTTTCGATCATTATATCTTTGTTGTTATTTACAATTGTACCTAAATATCTGAATTGACAAACCTTAAAATCATAATTATTTATTGTCAGTGGTCCCTAATTCAAGTTCTTGTTTGAGACTGCCAAATACTTTGTCTTTTCTTCATTGACAGTCAAACCCATCTTTTTTGCTGCATTTTTGAGCACACAAAACGCTTTAACAGTCGTGGTTCTTGTTCTTCCCACTGTCTTTTTCGTCTGCATATGCTAACAGTTGTGCTGACTTTGTGAAGATGATTTTTTGTGTTTGTATTCCAGAGTCTCTTATCGCTTTTTCAAGGTCAATGTGAAATAACTGGCATTAAAGAAAATCTCCTTATTTAATCCTTTTTCAGTATAAAAAAACATCTGAAAATTCTGCCCCCAACTTAATTCTGCATTTAACTGTATTTAGGGTCATCTTTATAAGGTTAACTAATTTCTTGGGTTTTCCCAACTCCAACATTGCTTCAAATAGCTTCTTCCTATCGATGCTGTCATGAGCTATCTTAAAATTAATGAACAGGTGATATGTATTGATGCCACATTCTTCAGTCTTTTCAAGTATCTGTCTGATGTTGTGTAGTTGATTGGTTGTAGATCTACCTTTTTGATGTTTTCTTATTATTTTATTGGAATATTCACCAAGTTGTTCAGCCAAAATGTTAGAAAATTCTTTGTTTGATAGGGTAATTCCTCTGTAGTTACTGCTTTCAAACTTATCTCCCTTCTTGAATATTGGACATACTGATCTATTCTCCCATTCAATGGTCATTTTTTCCACCATTCTAATATTAGAGATTACAGCATGCATATCTTTAATAAGTTTAGGTTTGATTATATTCAAGAGCTTGGCTTTAATGCCGTCCAATTCTGCCAAACTGTTATTATTTAATTTCTTCATTGCTCTCCAATTCATCAACAGATGGTGGGTTTATGTCATTGTGTCCTTTTGATTCTGGTTTGTGCCTCCTGGCACTATTTCTGATTCTTCCTGACCATCTTTTCCATCAAGTACAGTCTTGAAATCTTTTCTCCATCTCTTGAGTATTTCAATCTTATCATTAAGGAATTTGCCATTTCTATAGATAAATCTAAAACACCGAATTATGAAAAAATGTACCATGCAGACTAAAACAGATAAATTGAATAATAAAAACTTATAATTAAAAATCACATACAAACAAAAATGGTGATTTTCTGCCATTTTTAATACCAAAACAGCTTAAATATATAATTTCTAAAATTTTAGATAAAGTTTCAAGCTTTGGTTTCCACACCCGCCCCCCCCTCATAAAAGCTTGTGGAAAAGGATTATTACATAATCTAAAGGGAAATTTGATTGAAAAAGTATGAAAAATGAATAAAGATTTAGAAAAATATTTATTTCAAATTTATTACCTAAAAAGATGAGAACATTTTTAAATGAAATAATTAATTTTGATATCAAGAAACATATTGAGTAAGTTATTATAATGATCCTAAATATAATTTTGCTGATTATTTAATTTTTTTTTTGAGATAGTAAAAAAGTTAATTAAAAAAAATCTTGAAAATATTTATGATTTTCTCAAAACATCTTGAAAAGGAATAGAAGTAATGCTGTTTTTTTTTAACAAAAAAAATTACTTCTATAAAATGTGGATTTCATTGTATGAAATACATATCTAAAAGAAATTGAGGAAAAATTCCAGCACATATGTTTTGCATGATTTTACTCAAGTATCTAATAATTTTAATGACAACTATGTTTTTAATAAATTACATCATTGTTTTTAAATATAAAAAAAATCAGTGAAATCGGAGTATTTTGCACAAATATTTAAAAATCTTACAAAAATTAAAGAACCAGGTTTAAAGTCTGTTTGCGTGGGTTTCATGGTTCGATATTGCTAATAAATATAACACAATCATATTTTAGAATTCACTGAAAACACCATTTATGTTGACGATAGAAATTATATAGTAAGTGACTTAAATGGCCACTTCAGTGTTCATATCTTACTCAATCAAAGATCTTTCGGTTATGCTAGAATTGTAGTTTTAGAGTAATTCATCCACTCCTTTAGTTTAGTGTCTTAATGAAAGACTGATAAATGACTGCAAAAAGTGCTGAAGCTAAACAGAATCTCATTAAAACTATACCATTTCAAATGTGCACACTAATTTGAGCAAAAGATGGTCCAACTAAATATTAAGATGCATGACTTTTTTTTTTTCTTCTTTTGGCCCTCTGGTGTGTCATACACATGTAGTGCAGAGTCCTGTTTACTAAATGATTTTACTAGCCTCTTTTCTGAATTTTTTTCAATACTAACAAAACATAAAGAATTTATTTAATTCAGTTCACAGCTTTTGTAAACTTAATTTTAAATAAATATTTTCTTCTTTTATACTTGTTCTGTCAGATGTGTGAATATAAATAAGTATAAATGTGCATATAAATAAAGAAAATGAACATAGAAAATTAATGTTTATGTTCATATATTATGTATTTTTAGAATGGAAGGAAATTTCATCTTATTATTATTTTTTTTTTTAGAAATGATTTCAACAAGCAATGTGGTAAAACAAATGGATCCACTGGTGATACATTTGAAGAAGCAATTAAAGAGCCCATTAAAGTTGTCTGTAATGAAGAATTGGGTGACACAAGTAATTACTTTTTTAAAACTTGCAAAGAAAAGCTATTAATAAATCTTAGAGTTGATATTCTTGGCTGCATATGTTTTTTAAATAAATGGAGCTAAAATGTAGAATTTAAGAATTGATAGAAAGTGTTTTTTTTTTAATTACAGATTGTAAAAGAACAAAAGTTTGTTATTTCATTTAAATTAAAGTTGTTTTTTGGGAATATTTGATTGGAATAATAACTATGTCTATTTACAAAACAAATTTATTTTTTCAGTCATTTATATCAAATGTTGTCCTGTGTTTCAGCAGTAACAGAGAAAACTTTTGTGAAAGATGATGATGATGATAATGACAGTTCTGCAATAGAAAAGAATAATCATTCAAAAGAAGAAAACAATTTTTCTAAAAAACTGGTTGATACTATAGAAGAAAAGGAGGCTGTTTTGATAAAAGAATATGCTGAAACTAAAAAAGAGAAAGAATTGACAGAAAAGGAGACTCCCTTGCCTGAAGAGAGTAGTATTGATGAGACAAAGGAAAAGGAGAATGGTGTTGAAAGTCAGACAGAACATTCCAAAGTGAATGATTCCAGTGCAGAAAATTGTTTTAACTCGGATGATCACAAAAAGCCATCAGTAGACAAAGTAGTTGAAGAAAGTGATGTTATGTCACATAGTGACTCTCTTCCAAAGAACAATGCATTGTCTGAAACTGTAGAAATTTCTGAGGACGAGAAGCAGGAGAAAAAACTTTCAGATGAAAATTTAGAAATAAAAAATGCTGAAAACTGTGAAGAATCTAGAAAAGAAGAAATCACAGATATGGTGAGTGATATCTTTCTAAAATATTTGCAAATAACCAATTGCATGAAATTTCTGATTTTAGTCCCACGCAGTATTAATCTTATTAAATTCTCTTCCCCCATTCAAAGGTGTCATAGCCTTGTTGTCAAGGTAAAAGACCCATGGCTGGCATGTCATGAGTTCGAGCTTTGTACTATTGAAGACCCTCTGTACAGAGGGGGCCGATAAACATTAAATATCTCGAGGCTCAAATGTCCTCCCATTGGTGTGGTGTGGAAGTTAGGAGAGGGGAGTGTCAGCTCAGGTATTGTCCTCATCACTTAACCATGGTTCAAAATCTAGAGGTCCATTTCCAAAAGCCCTTGAGTAGTTGAATAGTGCAAGATTAATGTTCACTCACTCACTTACGGTTCGTTTTTAATAAGATTTTTTTTTTTTTGTTACCCAAGTCATGTCAGTCCTTGAGTAAACATTTATGGGAATATGTTTTTGTTTATGACTTTTTATTCAACATTTTATGGGCATGGCAAGTTTTGATGAAAAATAGTAATGCCGGAGAAGTAATTTCTTGTATGACTTCTGCCTTATGTGTTATTTTCTGGCTTTAGGCTTTTGTTTTATTTGAACCATGCACTAATGTTAATGTTTTCTTCTAACAGTATGCATGGCTGTTTTTCGTTTGGTTATTATTGTAAGTGATGAGCTCAGAAGGGATAATGAGTTTTAATAAAAAAAATTTTAAAACAATGAAGTGGAGTTACTGTAGAACCCTATCATTAACATTTGCATTCCCTATCATTAAAAATGCAGTGTTTGAGTTGATTAGTGTTTTGTGATTTTTTTTAACCCTTTCTCATTTTTCATCTGGAGAAATATTTTCTGTAATCTGCCACTTCTTTATACAGTTAAGGATATAGGCTTGTGGCTGTTGGTTAAATAATAATTAAATGCTTTCTGTATTTAATTTGGGAGTTAACTAGTTTTTTTTTTTTTTTTTTTTTTTGTTTCTTAATTGTGATGCAATGAAAAACAAGTGAAATGTATATAAGTAAATTTAATTGCCTTAAAAAATGCAGATACAGTTTCTAGGTAAAAAAAGAATATGGAATTTTAAATAACGGATGAATTAGAAAATTGTGATCAAAATCTTGTGTTTGTTATTCAAGAGAAATTTTAAATGAATCTAACATTGTGGTAAACCCACTTTCCTTAACAATTTTTTTTCAAAAAAAAAAAAATCAAATTTTTTTATTTTATTATTAGATATAAAGAACAACACAAAACATAATATTAAATCTTAAGGTGATTTTTTTTTAGTTTTTTGCATATCTGTGAGAGCATTTATTTATATCATTAATTTACTATTCCTAATTATTTCAGGCAGATGGAAAAAAAAATTAAATATTAGTCTATGTATTTTATGAAAAGTGAAAACAGCCAAATTAAGTTAAATGTACATTTATTAGGGACAGCTATTTACAAGGGGGCTAAATGGAAATAAAAAGTAAAAGCATCATAAAAAATAACAGAATTCTACAAAGCACATATCTTGTCAGCATCATTTTGTGTTCCATTGCTTCCTGCACTATTATTTCATTTGTCTATAGTTTTCATGCTATCCTCTTACTAACTAATCAGCCAGGTGGCACTCTCTTGCTATTATGTCAGCTTGGGATATAGGGAGGATACTATAAAGTGCCAATTGTTTCCTGCAGTGGGATAGTTTTTAAAATAAGGGACAGCACAAATTAATTCATGTCATTTGGTGCACTAATATCTGGTCTTTTTCCTTACTATCTTTTTGGAGAGCATAGAGTGCACTCTCTTATGGGATTTGATTTTTTTTTTCAAAGCACATCTGAAAATTGCTTTGAGGTTCGCTTGAGTAGTAATGTTGGGTCTTTCTGATGAGGCAAAAAGCCCATCACATGATATTTTGAAGTTGGTTTTCCAACAAAACCCATTCTAAGCTGTTTAGAAGAATCCTAAAACTTCTGTTTTATTGTACAAAATGTAGGAATTCCATAAAGCCAAATCCACAAAATGGAAAAAATCTTATAATATATATTTTTTTAACACGCTTTTATAAGTTTCACTTGTATGCAACGGAATCTTTGAACTCAATTTTTACCCACTTAAAAAGGTCAGATTAATTCGAAATTTTGCGCACTTGTCAAGGACCTATGACAATACAATAATTTCATAATTTTGTTCCATTGTCCTGATTAGGCATAATTAGGAATATGATTTATAGATTTGGCGACTAATTCCGTATACCAATGCTGGATTTGGCGACTTATTGCATAAATAGGCTGCGAATAGGCTTGTGGTTAATACAAAAAACAAAACAAAAAAGTATTCTTTATGTGATAAAGGGTAGGGTGGGTTACCAATTTCTTACCATAATATAAGTCTAATTTTTCTGAAAATTAAAATTAAAAAAAAAAAAAAAAAAAAGACTCGTGCATGGGGGGAAAATAATTTATGTTCTAACTGCTAAATATTTTTTATTTTTGTAAAGCAATATGTGTTTAGAAGTGATGATATGAATTAACATTATAGCAATATGTTTAAAAGGTGATAATAAAATTGACATTTAATATTTCTTCTTAACACACTTTTATTAGTAAGACCTGTATCTACAGATGGAAACTTTGAAATATAACGATATGGGACTCATCCAAAGCCCCGTAAATGGAGAGAATACCCTTCATACTCGTTAATTATACGTAGAATGGGTTATTGGAGTACCTGTTTCCCTATGGAAACTCACCTCCTATCTCGGTTTGTTAATTAATATCCATTGAAGAGCAAGACTAATACTAGCAGCCACGTAATTCCGGCTCCAAATATCAAACTTAAGGATAAATTCAACAAAGAATAAATAATAGTTTTAAAAACTAAAAAAACCAGGTTTTTCATTGAAAATTGAACTAAAAATATGAAAAATAAATTATAGTTTTAAAAAAACACGTTTTTATAGTGAATCGAACTAAAAAAAAAAATAATTCTTAATATAAGAATAAAATGATTAACGAGAAAATTATAATGTTATTGGGGTAAAAGCGTGGGGTGCTGTATATTTGTTATAATTTCTTACTAGTTCTATTCCGAAATGCTGAGTTAGTGTAAAAATGTAGTACAAAGCACCCCACGCTTTTACCCCGATGACATTAATTTTCTCGTTAATCATTTTATTCTTATATTAAGAATTATTTTTTTAATTTTTTGTTCAATTCACTATAACTATATTTTTTTAAAATTATAAGTTATTTCCCTTGGTGTTGAACAAGTTGCTAAATGTTGGTTGACTTTCATTGTAAACTTCAGGTCAAATAAGAATGCAATAAAATAAATTCTGCTACCCCTGTGATAATTTGAAATAATTATTTGTTATATTTGGGAACTTGAGTTAACTCTGGATAATCAGAAAGAGGTTCAAGATCTGATTATTTACTGATAGAAGCCCAAACATGTGCACAGCTGCTGGGTTTCTTATGGAAAATTTCCAAAATACAGCAACTTCCTGATATGAATTGTGTGTGTGGGGGTCATCTTTGACCTTGTATGGTTCAAGGAATGTCAGACACCACACAAGGTTATCTTGTAAAATCTCCTGATTCTGTCATCAAATACCACCCAGTGTGAGATGAAAAAGGACCAATGTCTGAAAATCGATTTTGCTCCTGCCCAGTAGGGTTGGCCTAAAAATTTTTTCTTTTTCAATTGCTTACTCTAGTTAAGTTTCCTTATTCATAGCTTATTAAAAGGGGAAGGGTGGGCAAATAAAAAGTATCTTCCATTTGCACAACCCACTAACAATTTGAAAAACTTATATTTACTTATTTTTTGCTAATTTTTTTTTAAATTATTGAACTTGCCAATAAATTTCTAAATGTAAAGCTTGGGATTTGAGGAGGGGAGGGGAAGGGTGCTGTAAATGGAAAATATTTATTGTTCATGCAAAAAAATCAAAACATTTTTCATTTGTAAAATTAGCAATATTTCATACTTTTATTAAACTTTACCTTTCTGCTTAACTAAACAAAAGTTGAGGAATGGTTAACATGTGTTATATTTCAAATATTTGAACAGTTCATGTTTTAGCTATAACTAAGCATAGTATATAAAATTATCCTAGTTCAAATAAAAGTTAGTTCTTAAAATCAGATTTTTCAGAAGAATGAAGAGTTGTCGTGATGATTTCTCTTATTTCAGCACTACACACCTTTAAAAATGCTCCTGTCTTAAGCTTAGCACTATGTTCTATCATTTAGGTATGATGCAGGAGCTTTAGAAATCTGTACCTGAGGTGTTTGTTATACCATCTGTATATGAAGTGTTAATTATTGATACACAGATGATGCAGTCAAATCTGTCGCTTGATCACTTACTAATGATGTTGTTTTTATGTAGATTCTCATTTGCTACATTTTTTAGTAAGATCCTTACCTTTAAGACAAGAGCTTTGTTTTTCTTTCAAGCCTCTTTGTTAATTTTCTTATTAGCTTCCTGCAAGTCCAACTCATACTTTCATTCCAAGAACATGAAGAACTGTAATAATTGAATATTTACAACCTACTGCATCAAAAAGAAGAATAAATTCACTTTTAAAGTTGTCAATCTTTGTGAATGAATCTTTGTTTATACAATGATGAGGGGGGTAGTAGGAGTTTTTTTAAATTTATACCTATCATAGTATTTACAGACTGTACTAAGCTGTACTAGAAGACTGCAAGAATGGAAGCTTTTTTTGGATGAATATTTAATTTTTTAAGCCATTTATTTACCTACTTAAAAAATTAGCAAAATCTCACATGTTTATCGGAAAGTGGTTAGACTTCATGTGATTGGAGGAAATAGTACATAAGATGTCTTTGTGTGAAGGAAACTTATTTGGCAAATGATACCTTAGATTAACAAACGTCGAGGTACTAAAAATCCTTTCTAGTAATGAATTTGTTCCACATAATAATTTCTGATTTTAACATTCAGCATTAAGAAAGCATATGAAAACAAAAAAAAATGATTATTTAGAAATTGTTACATTATTATCTGTCGGCAATTAACTGCAAGTTGAAATGTGTCTCTGTATCTATAAAACATGAATATTGCACATATCAACAGGGAAACCGAGCATCAAACACTTGAGTTGCTAGTAATATTTCAGCTTTTGGTCCCTATGATGCCCAATTTTTCTCAGCAATCTTATCTTCAAAGAGTTTTCTGTTTTAAAAAAAAAAAAGATTTACTAAAGAAAATAGTTTTTTTTTTTAAATGTGTTTTTGGGGCCTTTTTGCATAAATAATAAATATTTTAAGTGTACAAGTTTTAATTATTATTATTTTGAGTTCCTTAAATCCCAAAATAAATATATCATTGATTATCCTAAAGAACAACATCATTGGCTAATGATCATTATAGAGTCTCCAATCAAGTAATACACCTGTCTTTCAAAGCTGTAGGTGTAATAAATACCTCAGATAATGATTTCCAAAACTCTCCCAGCTCACCCATGCAGTAGAACTCTGTTATCAAGCTTCTAACAAATATTTTGAAAAACGTGTAATGCTGAAACAAGAGAAGAAAGACTTCATCAGGACAACTTTTCATTCAAGATTAATAACCAATTTTTCCGAAAAATCTGACTTTAAAATAATTTATTTGAATATTAAATAATTTTATATACTATGTTTAATAATAGGTCAACATATAGTGTTAAAATATTTAAAATGTAAATTGCCACAATTATCAAAAGAAAAAAAAAGTGTTTTTTGCCTGAACAATAAATCATTTGGATTCAGAGGAATTATTTATTACCCCTCCCCCCTTTTCCTCATATCTAAAACTTTAATTTGAAACAGTAGTATTATAACATTTTTAAGTTAAGTATTTATACAGAATTAACAAAAAAAAGGAAATTTTTGTATTCTGAACTTTAAAAGTGATGTATGAGCAAAAAAAATATTTTTTATCTGCTTAGCTAGGTATAACGATATCTACAGTATAGCAATTCTGCCCACTCCCTAAGTTACTATTCTAAGAAGGCGTGAATTAAACAACTTTTCAAAATGGCAAGAAAATCATCAACATCTTCACACATTCATTTTCAGATTTGCGCTTGCAATAGCCATTGTCTTGCTAATGCTCAACTAGAGTATGCATTTGTAGTTTCAATATCGAGAAAGTGTAACAATTATTTGTTTAGCTAACATTAATCTTTCAGTGTATGAAAGGAATTATTATTTTAGTTGAAATTCCATTTTGTACCTTTCAGTAATACAACCTGACACATTGGCCACACATCAGCCAGCGATAAAAAGTTTTTATCTTTAAAAATTTATTTTGTAATTTCATTTGAAAAAGAATGATTGATGTGTCTATTATTTTGAATTTTATTTCATATTGATATATATGCTGTTTCACATGTGTTTAAGTCAATTCACTAGATAGTCTCTTACGAAATTGGATGTAAACTGCATGTGTATTAAAGTTGTCTTATTGTATTATACATGTGAAAGGATGGAGTTAATAGTAATTTATTATAATGCACTTAATATTAAAAATTCTAGATTCAATACTTTTCCAAAAAATATCCAAACATCAAATTTTATGCTTTTTAAGGCCAGATTATTCAGTGTGATTAAGTATATTCCGGTGTTGATATAGATCCTGTTTTAAGTAATTCAGAGATAGCTTTTTAAAACATTTTTTGTCCTTTATAAGATTGTTTTATATGATTTATAGTTACCCCCTAAGGAAGCCACTAGTGAACCAGAGGAAGACAAAGATTCTCCTGCTCAGATGGAAGAGACACCTCCTGCCAAGAGAGGCAGGAAAAAACCAATTCCTAAACAACCTAAGGAAGAAAAGGCAGCCACTAAAAGAAAGGCCGGTGAGTTATAAGTTCATCTATTTTTATAGCCAGAGTTGACTTTATTGTGTTAATATGTATTGCCAAAATTTTTCTTCATTAAATAAAAATTAAGGATGTTAGAGAAGAAGAGTTAATTAAGAGAAGAGTTAAAACTTTCAAAACTCACATTTTGTTTCGAATAATTTATTTTGTATGGTAACACAGTGAGTGCAATCAAAGGCAGATTCCCCTACTCACTTAATGGAAAAAGCCTGAAGAAAACTGTTATACTGTTTCATCTATTTCTTTAAATTAAATTTTATTTTAAGTATGTTATTTACAAATTACTATACTTTGAATATTTTCCTAACATTTTAAAAATTAAATATAAGATTTTTTTTAACATGCTCACTGCTCGTGAAAATGATGTTTCAATTCTCAGGGAAAAGTCCCAAAGGCAAAAATATAACTAGGAAACTTTTTAAATCCACCTTGCAGACCACTGTTTCTCTGTTGTGTTATATCCTGATTTCTTTTTCTCTTTTTTGTTGCTAATCATTTTTGGCACTAAATTTGTATTCAGCTAAATATGAAGAGGGAAACTGTAACAATTGTTTTCTTGTTACGTCTAGGTTCTTGTTCTCTCGTTCATTTGAATATTTGATTATGATTTTCTCATAAATCCATGTTATCACTCTTTTTTAGGGCCGTGGGTAGCCTAGTGGTTAGAGCATTAGACTCCAGACCGGAGGGCCTGGTTCGATGCCCAATGCCATTAAATATCTTCCGAGTACACATTGAGTATGTGCTCATTAAATCAGTGGGCCCGAGAGTCTTGTGGGTGGACGCAGCAGAAAACACAGGTGCAGGGGGCTGAAGAATATTTCCCTCCCCCCTCCTGTTCCATACCTAAGTTTTGGAGGTGGAGATAGGTGGTGTCACCATCTATCATGTAGAAGTTCAACCCTTTTCAGGCTCTGGCAACTTACACTCCTTCCCTTTGGGAAGGACACAACAACAACATCAATCTTTTTATATTAAATAAAGTTTTAATTGATTCATTATTTTGCATTTTTGTAAGTTTTTCATGATTCTGCATATTTAAAATGTGGAAACAAATCCACTAACATTGGCTGCATCATCAAGTTGGAAAATTAATTTTTTCAAATCAAAAAATATTTCTTTTAAATCAGCTGATAAAATTTTCTGATGATTGTGACAGTAAGATGTACAGTGAATGTAACCTTACATTTTTGGAGCCAATTAAATTTTTCAAATTTGTTTTTGTTGTAATTATATGTTTGTCATAGTTCTATAAAAGTAATATAATCAAATATCTTCACTTTTGCTTGAACAAGATTTTTGTTTGTTCCTTGAAGTGGTTTACTTAATATATTAAATTTTTCACATAGGTATTGACTAATTGCTTTACCATCAACCTTTAACTTATTTTTCATTTTAGATTTGATGCTTAAAAATCATTGAGAGTATCAAATAATTCCATAAATTTTTTAAACCAACAACAGAACAAAAACCCATTCTGTATTTTGTGACATGTTTAAGGGTTAATTAAAAGAAAGTTGACTAGACTTTTATGCAGAGTCAATTACAATTATTTGTGTGAACATGAAGTTTCAGAAGGAAGTTCTAATGGTATTTGTAAGACCATTTTTTTTTCTTTTCTTTTCTTTTCTTTCTTTTTGACACTTGGAATCTTAATTCCAACATTATGGTATTTTGACATTGTTTATTCTTGCATTGAAGCACAAAAATAAAAATATCTTCGAAAGTTTTAATTTTGTGGAAGAAATGGAAAATATTACTTTGTGTAAAGCTTTATTGAAATATTATGGTTATTAATGGATTTATTAAATGGGGCTCTTTAATACTTTAATTATCTTATTTTCCTTGCAACTTGGCTCTTCTCTCTAAAATGCCAACCAAAATGTATCCAATTAGGCAACTAGATTTAAACTTATGGTCTGCTAGGTAAAGGATTTGAGCTGTTGTTTCTGACAGAGTGCCAAGACTGCTCCATCTCAGTCAAAGGGAAGTATTTGCTCAGTATTTGTTACAGTGCATACTGTATTCAAAATGGAAAAATGTGTATTGGAAAATAGTAATTATCAAATGTCCGGTTACAAAAACTTAGTGCTGTAAAATGCTATAATTTGTTAAAGTTAATTCTTAACATACTGATGAGAGTGAATTGAAGATAACGGTTTTTAATGCAATGTTTGTTTTTAGCTGCAAAGCCAAAAGGAAGGAAGAAAGTCCCCAAATTTGAGTTTGAGGCTGGAGAAGAGGGCAGCTCTCAAAGGCAAGTAGCTGGACGCACTTCCTCCAGGACTAATCGACAGACGAGGCAAGGCCTCTCTCTAGGTATTCTATCCTCTTGATAAAATAATTTTCTTTTCTTATTTGTTTTATAAACATAAAAATCTGGGATCAAATAATCCCATTCTTATATTTTAAATGTTAAGGTTTAAGAGTAGCATGCTTTTTTATGTTCATTAAATTCCAATTTATGGTTTGTTTTGTAATTTGTGGTAAAAAATATTTCATTTATAAATAAATTAACAAAATTTAATAGTTTTTTCCCCTCTTTTGAGAAAGAAAAAATAGATTAGAATTTTACTTTTGAAACTGCCCTCTATTTGACAAATGTGTGTTGCAATTAAAAATGTATGGGGAAGCATTTTGTTAAAAATTGGCTTCCCTCAGTTTCCAGATATCTTTCTTATATCCATTAGTTTCTTATAAAATATGCCCATTTTTCTATAGATATACACATATAATTTCTTAATTGAATTGTCAAATTTATTTAAAATTTTGCTAATATATCTTAGTAAAGAAAGTTGTCTCTCTCTGCTCTTCATGTAATGTTAAAAACTACAGTAATTATTTAACTTGATAAGCTATGATATATCATGTTAGATAAATACAATAGATTTAAAATTTGGTTGGCTGAAAACTTGGTATCAGATTTTCATTAATCTTAATCCACATAAAATGATTACTAAATTATTACTCTTTCAGTATATTTTTGAAAGATAAACTATGAGAGAAATAAAATCTTGTAAATGACAAGATCATTAAGAAAAATCTGCTGTCTTATTATTAGCTGCCATAATATTAATCAGTATGAAAATTCATTCCTTTTAATGGTAAGATTTATGAGAATATTTAAATATATATATTTTTTACTTGGTACATGGGCACATTTCCTTAATTTTAAAAATTAGTTAAAATCAACTTATACATCTTTCTTTGAAAGAATTTGATTACTTTTCTTATTAATAAACACCTTAAAACTGACTGAACTTCTGATAGCTTATTTTTATCTATGTGTTGTGGCTAATGCCACCTGTCTGACGTAGTCAGAACGAGGCCTACGAAATTCATCGTGGCAAGGGGCTAGAAGTACGCCTGTCCTTGGCCTTGAGCACCATACAGGTGACAGTGCGAATTAGCTCAGTGAAATTCCCCTAAGGAACGATAGATGGTGACACCACCGATCTCCACCTTTACAATTTAGGCATGGAACTGAAGGGGAGGGAAATATTCTCAAGTCCCCTGCACTCGTGATTCATTTATCTGTGTATATGGTCTTAGTAGCCATAGGGATGATTTACTGATTTTCATGTTCATGGATTTGTGTTCTGTTTCCATCAGAAATGGTCATGTGTAACAATGGCAATCAAATATAATTAAAGTCTGAAAACTTTTAATTTTGGGTTCAAATTTAGTTAATTAATCTACTAATTTAGATGCTTTCCTTTGGTTCTTTTTTTCTCTGTAGTAGAAGGTGACTAGAATGTTGATTGTAGTACTACTGAAATTAATTTCAATCTTGACAAAATTATCTTCAGATTATTATTCTTGTTTTGTTTTAATTTTGCTTTTTTTTTTTTCAAGATTACCTGCAAGCATATCTTCATCAAATAAATTAATTCAAAGAATGTATTTTAGATTCTGATCATGTATCGTATATTTCTCTGTTATAATATTTATTACCTGTTTTTCACAGAAAAGTATTTATTTTATGAATTGCACTTAGAGCTGATGCTGTTGTGAGTCATGCGAGTTATTTTTTTGGATGGTATGGATGATGGACCACTTTTTTTTAGCTGTTTTTTACTGAATTAATCTATTTTAATCTTCTTACCATCAAGGTTGCTTGTGAATTTCAGAGGACTTTATTGTGAGCGATGATGACGAGTGGCAGAGTGACCGATCAGAGCCCAAGCAGCGTCGGAAACGGGGCTCTCGGAGAAATGATGACTCTGGCAGTGACTGGGAAGTAGAGCACAAAAGAACCAAGAAACCAGCTCACAAGTTTGGTTCTGGAAGTGAGTCAGGAAGTGACTGGGGAAGTCAGAAGAAGAAAAAGGTAAGATTTATTTGCCTTCATAAATATTGTTGGCTCTTGAACTAGAGCTACTCCAATGTATTTAATTATTTTTTTTTATTTGTCACGTGTTTCAGTTCATGTAAAATTTCTGGCAACAGATATTTTTGTTTTGATTATTGACTGTATGTTCTTACTCGTTATGCACGAATCAAATCATGGAATAAAGTTAGATATGTTAAAACTTTGTTCTTGGTAAATTCTTATGTTGAAATTCTATTCTTAATGATTTATTTTAAACTATTCATTCCTGTTCTTAAATTCATTAGATTAATGTTTATCTCGATTTAAAATGCACAGTCGGAAATTAGAATCTGTATCCACAAGTGTAGTACTGAAATTTGTTTGTAATATCAATATCTGAAGGAATTTGAAATTGGACTTCTGAGATATTGCTTAAAAAGTTTTAAAAGCTAAGTGAAACATGTTAATTTGTTTTATCCAAAAAGAAATTCTCGTCTTAATAAGCCAAAATATAAGTAATTGTTTATTGCTGACGTATTGAATTGAACATCTAAATTATTTACATTTTTTTGATTATTCATTCACATTTATTATATTTAAAAAAGCATTTTTAATTGAAATAGGAATAAATTTGTGAAAAAGTATCTCTCATTTAAACTTGTGAATATGAACCATTTTGTTCAATCTTTTTATGCAGCATAATATAACAGTTTTAATTGTTTGCAGGTTAAAGCAGAGTTCACTTTTATTATTTATTATTGTTGAGTAATTTTTCACTGGCAATGAATTATTTCTTTTTCATGCAATGTGTACTTTACTAAATAAATTGACAATTTAAGATACATTATGATTTGTAATAGTGTTACTGTATTCTTGTTCGTAAAATGAATTGAAGTATTTAGTAACCATATATGAAGGCAAAAGTTGATTTTCAATTACTAGATGTAGTAATAAAATACTACTTTAACTGTATAGGGAGGACCTCGTGGTAAAAGAAGGAAAGGCAAGCCCACTGCAAGTGAAGCTGGGTCTGATGAGGAGGTTGAGATTAAAGCTTCAAATATTATTAAAAGTGACAAACCAAGAATCCCTTGCACATATGGGAAGAAGTGCTATAGGTAGGGTTTTGTACATATGATCATGTGATATTTTTATTCAACTGAAATCTTATTTGTACCACACGAGTTCGAATGGAATGTTTCAAACTTGCAAAAATTAAGTGTTATGTGTGATATTTTTATTTTGAGTGTATGTAATTAGACATATCAACTTATACCTTAGATATACTTTATTATACCTGGATATTACTTTGTATTTAAGTAAAATGCTTTTAATTAAGTTCAATATATATATATATATATCATAGTTCTTATCAGTATCTCTCCCGAATTCTCAAAATCATTCACATGATCTTGTTTGTTCACTGCAACTGTTTATACTTTTCACTAATTATTTTTCAAGTTATACAAATTTTTGTTATATGTTACTATTAATTTTTTTTTATTGGAAATCGCAAAAGAAAAATCTCTGCATATTTTTCTTCTCCTATAATAAACTAAATGTATATATAAGATATACATATATTATTAATACCTATATTAATATTTATTTAAAGAAGGGTAAATTACTGTTTCCAGCATAATGAGACATTATGTATATCCCAACCATTTGCATGGAACAGGGGTGGCCAACTTGTTTTGGCTAGCAGGCCACATTGTGGGAGCGGAGATATTGGAGAGCTGCACCTTTTTAAAATGATTGCATTCATTATAAAAAAATTATAAATAATAAGTTAAATAAAATGGTGGTAATTTTATTCAGTTTATTTATTGTACTAATTTCATATTGTGTACAGGTGCAAGCGCATTTAATTTTTGAGTCAGTTTGATGAGACAAATGTACCCTATTACACTTTCCTACAATTTTTTTTTTTTTTAAATCAGGAGTGGGATTGCTGGTTTAAGTTATCATAAAACCTGCAAATTTGTTAACTAAACTTGCATCTGTATTTACTCTTGTTGATCTTAGTGCAAGAAACACGCTGCTCAAAAATATGTGCTGACTTAAATATAAAGAAAATTTTCACATACAAATTTCTTCATGCATAAAAATTTTATATCGACAAAGATCTGTAAAAGTCAATTTCATAGCATTAAATATTTTCTTCACAAGCTGTAGTTAACAGAAAATTGAATTTAGGTTCAATTTTCTTAAAATCCTGAAATCTTCTTGTGCCCTTGTCCTCTAAACTCTGCAGATCTTTCAGTTGAAACAATTTCATGTAATTTATTTTCCTAATTGTGAAAAATAAAAGGTGAATCTTTGATCATGCACAGGAAAGAAATCTTGGTTTGATGCAAATTTTCTGACTGTCTTGGTGGGCTGCTAATTTCCCACCCCCGTCATAGAGGAAATAAAGTTTCAGGATTTTCAACTATTACTGAAAATAAACTTGAGATTTGGTGCAAAATATTTTGATACATCCTAGGAAACTTCATGGGAAGTTTACCGGTCCTTATATATTCGGGGGTTTAAAATTATTTTATTTATTTATCCAACGCCCTTGCTTTCCATCTTGGCCAAGCCTCCCAGTACCGACTGACGACATTGTCAGTTGGGTATTCATCGAGTCCAGTGCATTGGAGCAGGTGGTTGCTATCCATTCTGGCAGGTCTTGTCAGCAGCCAGTCCAAGCCAGTTTTAAAATGGGAATCTAATTAAAATTAAACACAGTTCTCTAACAATCTAGGTAGTATTAGATCAACAAAAGCTTTAGATACTATACAAAAGCTACATATGGATGTATGTGATCTGTTAATAATTCAGTCAAAATATTTTAAATATTAATAAATATATGTACATTTAAACTATTACTAAGGACTTTTCCCAGTAAACCCTTTTGAAGATAATGTCGGATATTCTAAGCATCTTACCCCAAAATTTCAAATATGTGCTGAGAGATTCTTAAACTCTAAAATCATTATTTAGCAAGTGTATTTTCCTGCAGAATTTGAAATCTGTTTAAGTTTCCACATGAATTAATCATGTAGTGGAAACAAGACTCCTCACTAGAATAGGGTGAGTAAAATATTTAATTACATTATGATGGGTGCTATCAAAACTTTATTAAAAAATTTTCTTAGGGGAATAGGAAAGGCTTTTTGATGGAGGCATTGGTTTGTTTTATATACACTTGGAACATATTTCACCACTACAGCTAAGATAAAACTTCGTTTAAATTATATGGACAATAGATCCTTTCAGTAAAACATTTAGAAGCTTCTAGCTTGATTTGTTGTGTTAGAACACCAAAGCAACCAAGTAATAAATTACAAGTGAGAGGGTGAAAAGGTAATTATAATTTGATATGCCATGCAAATCTCGGAAATATTGCATATGACTACATGTACGAGGTGGGATTCAAAAGTTCCTGGACTGAGCCTATAATGTGAAAAAGAGTAGTATCCTAAAGCTACTACTATAATGTTTCTGTGTTACTGCATCTTTCCCCTTTTCTAAAAGTGTTTTTTTTTTCTAAATCAGTGGGTCGGTGGCTCCTCACAGTGTCGTATTTTGTTGACAGATGCTTTTAGTAACTGGCAGTTGACAGAAATGGCGTTTGTTGAGCAGAGAATGAATATCAAATTTTGTGTTTTTGCTTGGGAAAGAGTGCTACATAGACTTCATATAATGTTAAAGTATGTGTACTGCAGTGATACATTATTGCGAATGCAAGTTTTTGAGTGGCACTGATGTTTCAGAAAAGTCAGGGAAAGTATCAAAGATGATGGACGCTCTGGAAGTTCACAGACTTCCCGCACCAACGGGAGCATCAAAAAAGTTTCTGTGGTGGTACATAAGAATAGGCTTCAAACAATGCCACAAATGGAATCGGTTGGGATATCTGAGTTCACATGTCAATTGATACTGGCTAAGGATCTTAACATGCATAGGGTGTGTCAAAACATCATTTCCTGCATGTTACACAAAGACCAAATGACAGTTTGAATGGAAATGGTGGGTGACTTAATCTTGGCTGTGAACAAAGATCCTTCCCTACTCGGTAAAATAGTTACTGGAGACAAGAAATGATGATTTCTCCATGCAAGCAGAGATTCCGCCAAGATTGCTGAAAAGGGAAGGTCATACTAGAGGTGTTCTTCGATATTCAGGGCATTGTGCATCTGGAATTTTTCCCTTAAGAACGTATTATGAACAAAAAACTCTTTGTATATATCCTGCATCGTTTGTGTTAGTAGATCCGATAGAAGATGCCAAAATTAAGGGCTGAGCAGTCATGGGTGTGCTTTTGCCTGGCAATGCTCCTGCACACTGATCCCTCCTCATCCTGAATTTCTTGCAAAAACAAACATCCTCCTTACTCCCCTCATCACCCCCTGTTGATTTCAGCCTATTCCTTAAACTGGCACACTTGCAGGATTGTTGATTTCAATCTGCAGATGAAGTTAAAAGTGCATCGCAGGTTGAAAATGGATTCCAGAAATGTTTCGACGATCGTAACAAGTGAGGCCACAAGTGTGTTGTTGTTCGAAGGAGGATGGGTTTCATCAATTTAATTAGTGATATATTTTGATTTATAGACTCAGCCAGGAACTTTTGAATTCTACCTCGTATAAAGGAAAACAATAAATATGAAATAATAATTGAATAAATCACAGTGGTGTGGTCTTAATAAGTATGTTCTTACTTGAAAAGTGAGAAACAAACACAAACTAGATTTTAAAAAACTAGAAAGAATAAACTGTTTGTCTACTAAAAAAAAGAAAAAGCTTAATTTTTTAAAAATAAATATGCATTAACGGAACAACTTTCAATATGACTAGATAAACTGTGTACATACATTAGAAAATTGGGCAGTATTGCTTTTATATGTAGATGTTGTGTTATGTGGAAGATCTGACAATGATATAAAGCAAATCATTCTCAAAATAAAAAAGTGACATTTGGCTTATAAGTACTGGGAAAGTTATTAAAGTAAAGGAAGTTATTAAGTGTTCAATTTGTGGAAACTAATGGTATATAAAACATTCATTCACCAAAGTGATTATATTAGGATCCTTTACCAGAAATATTAAGTTTCCTCTGTCCGTAACTTCCCTTCTTACTGCAAAAGAAATGCAATTATCAAGACAGTAATTTCCCAATAAATGCATAAATTTTTGAAATCATAAGCATATTGTATGAAAAATGTTAAATGATGCTTAGCCAGGTGTGTGACATCAGGTTCTCAGGCTCATCTTAGGGCATTCTGTTACTATCAATTTTCAGAGAAATATTATGTAATTTAATAGTGTATATTTAAATAGAATTTAATAAATTATTTTTAAATTCATATTAACTGCTGGTTAAGAACTATTTGTGTCACTTGAAGCTATTCTGTAATGGCATCTGTTGCTTTAAGTTAAATGGGTTTTGTTTTTAATTTTTTCATGTACAGACGGAACCAGAACCACGTTGAGCAGTTTAGTCATCCAGGAGATTCAGATTATGCTTCTGAGTCTGAGATCAGTCATAAAAACGAATCTGCAGCAGTGAGTGAAGGGGAAGAGGACAGTCCAAAAAAGGAATGTCCTTATGGTGCAAATTGCTTTAGGTAAGTTCTTTCTTTTATAGAATGTTCTATCGTATCTATAAAAATTAAATTTATTAGTTTTGTTAAAACTTTTTGAATCAAGTTCTTATTCCATCACTGTTTAAATACTTTCTAATAAATGTTAATTATATTCTTTATTTTGAAAAAAATATATATCATTAACCCTTTTGCTGCATAGTTATTTTATCAAAGTAGGTTCAAAAGTTGCATATGGTTTTATTATGTATTTCAAATCTGCATATTAAATCTACATTTTAAAGTTAAAATATACAAAAAAAATTTGTAAAAGAGTTCTTATTTTAAAATGTAGAATTAGATAATCAAAATATGAACACAAAAATGTAAATGAAAATATAAACAAGAGCAGCACAGGTTGTACAACTAAATAGTTGGAAAAAATGCATACCCAAGGAAATTGTGGGGTGTGCAGCAAAAGTTAATGATATGTGATGTATGATAATGAGGATTATGATATTTGAGTGTGAGTATCTAAAAGAATGCACTGAAAGAACAAATTTTGTGTTAAGTAATTTGTTTAGTTATTGATGTATTATTTGTTTTCAGTTAAATATGGATTTCGTTTTTATGTATAATTTTAATACAGTTCAAAATTAACTTATCTCTGAATATTTATATTTTTGCTTTGAAAACAAAAGGACAGTTTTGTTATGTGCCTATAGATGTTTTATAAGCTAACCAATATTTTAAAATACAGAATTGATAAAATTTTATAGAATTAGTTCTTTGAACAGCAGAACTAATATACCTTTTTACATTTTATTTTATCATATGGAAATTAATTTCTTGAAATAAATTTTAGTATTAAATATATTGAAGGCCAGTGGCTGAGTGGTAGTGTATCTCGCTTCCATGCCACAGGTCCGGAGATCAAATCCCAGGCTGGGCAAGGTCGACTCAGCCTTTCATCCCTTCAGTAGGTCGATAAATGAGTACCAAGCTTGCTTGGGAACTGAACACTGGGGGTTTCGCGTCAGATTCACCACTTGACTGAAACATCTGCATACGCACCCTAGTGCCTAACATCACGAATGCTGAGAAGGCACAATAAACCTTGGCCCTCATGGGCTGTTGCACCACTGAGTTCATTCAGTTATGAAATATATTACATTACTAGTTGAATACTATAGTTTAATTTTTAGGTAAATAACTAGTTAAATCTGAGTTATTTTGAGTATTTGTTGAAGTGATTTTTTTTATCCAGAAATTGTTTTACTGATAATGTATGTTAAATGGAATATGAGGCATGTACAAAAAATAATTCCATGTATTTAGTTCCATTATTACACTAATCTTCAAAGCAGTTGTCCTTTTGATCCGAAAATCCATTTCCAACCATTCCGCTGTCATTGAAAGCAGGGATTGGAGATTGGAATGCCATTTTTTATCATGTTTTCTCTTGGCTGAAACTTGTTTCTTTTACCCTAATGATTTTTTTGGCCTTTGGGAATTGTCTAGGTTTACTCAAATTTAGTACAGTAATGTTATATTAAGATTTTCTGTCACTGTATCTAAAGCAAAAATCTAGTAATGCTCACTTTTGCCTTCGCATTCATCACTATCTGTGGATGACAGACAGCTTTGCCGGCAGGAAAAAATTCATACAGGCATGTGAAAATTGCCTATTTGTGTGCTTTATATACTTTTTATTTATTTTTTTATTATAGTTAAACATTTGTATTTTTCAAAACCATGCAAAACACTTGTAAGTATTTTTAGTCTTTAATTTAAAAATATTGTTCTTCCCCTCTCCTACTGTATTATAAGTTGCAGTACATGTGTGTCAGTTTTTTCTTCCCTTCACTTTGCTTTTTTTCTATTTTGTACGTTTCTTTCATTGTCAATATATTTACTAGAATCAAAGCTTTGAAAAAATTCCATTATTTAGTTGCTTAACTATTCCTCAAAATACGATTGCTGTTTGTAAATAAAATCCTTCTAAGTGCTTTCCAAAAAACAATAGTGATTCAAAAATTTTTGCTTAAAGGATTCAGGACTTAGTTTGAATTTCTTGAGTAATAATCTCTTTACGAGATTATAATTGTTCTCTTTCTCTTCTGATTCTTAAACAATTAATTTTGTTACTTCATATGGCAAAAACTTAATAAATTGGATACCCATTTCTCTTCCTCTTATGGAAGTTATGTCTCCATTTTTGAATTCAAATTTTTGCATTGAATTAGTCATATCCCACAGATTGCTATTTGAATGATGGCATTCAGTTTTGGTGTTTGAGTTTCGTAAATGCAAATTTTCTAATTCAAATTCTGCTTTAGCCTTTTTTGATTTTCCCTTGTCTACACTTTCCTCAATAATCATATCTAATATACCTTTTACAAAACCTTCTTCATAATTTTCAGATTTCATTATGATATTTCTTAAATTGATTAGTTTACTATCAGGTGCAACAGTTTCGTTCATTTCTAGGGCCAAATTGACCAAGTGTACTTTTTTTCCTTTAGTTAAAAAAGACATTTTTTTGTTTCAATAACCTTTGAACACAATTATATTGAATATGATATAATATAAAAACAGTTCTAGTTTCTCAATTCTCATACACAAAAGTTTCAAATTACCCAATATAGTGAAATACGTTTAATAAATAATTTCTTGTTACAAAATATTGGTTAACAAGAAATAATACAACAGTCCCAACAAACTCCTATGTATTTTCTTGCACTTTTCCCCTCTCAACATGAAACAAAAATCACTTAACACAAAAAGATTTCCCTTCTGAGAATGAACAAAAAATGGAAAACACCAGCCACGTAGGTTCATCATTAGAAGAACTTGTAGTACATTATGATAATGTGTGTACAGCCGTAATTATGGCAGACAAAGACATTTTGAAGTTTGTTCAAAGCTAAAAAATATGATTGAGGCAGATTCTGACGACAAAAATGAAATGCTTAAAAGCAACTCCTGATCCCGCATCATCTGAAATGAGGAACATTGTGAAATGTATGTGCTGTTACTTTGATGCACATTCCAATGGTGAAATGAATAACAAAACAGGCGTCATTTAACAATTTGATGCTAAAAAAGGCAATGCAAGGGAAAATATAAAATTATTTTCCAAAAAATCAGTAAATGTTTTGTTTTCCAAAAGCTTGAAAATTTTGTATTAAATTTCATTGTGAATGCTTTTGTTTCACTAATTTTTATTAAATACAAGAATATATACATATCTTGTAAATAAAATGTGCTCTAATGAGCTTAATTTTGTTGAATTTATGATTTTTTTCCCTTAATAGCCTTTAACAAGAAAAAATATTTCAGTCTCTTCAGTTTCATGTTAAAGGATTTTCACTGTAATTGTAATTTTAGTAAAAATTATTCTCAGTTCTTAAAAAAATTATGATTTGCTTAAAATCAATGCATTTGATTCGACTTTGAAATTTGGCTTCTAATCTGTAGGATGTCACCTTCTCGTATATAGAGATTTCCACAATTGTTTTATCTTATATTTACTTTGGTCCAGATGGTATTATTCAGATCATTCACTTCCACAACTATCTTTACAAATATGTTCAGGACTTTTTTTACTGACTTTATTTTAATTAAAATACTCACAAATATATAACTTGTAGAAAACTAGCTGCAGGTCACATGCCTTTGCGCCCTTTCTGTCTTGAGAGTGGGTGAAAACAATTTCAAAGCACCCTGCACAGTTGGGCTCTAACAGAAAATTATTATATTTTTTCCCTTTGAGTAAGTACTGAAAACTTACAGAATTTTTTAAAAATATTTTGTAACTGTCTCTTTAGAAGATATTAATTAATTTATGTATCTTGAATTTTCTTATTAGCTTTGAGATATATATGTATATATTTTTCTCATAATTAAAAGATAATTGGTGAAGTTAATCTGGTATATTATAATTGGCTTCTCAAAATTGAACATTTATATTTTAGGAAAAATCCTCAACACAAGAAAGATTTCAAGCATACTAAAAAAGTCCGCCCACAGAGAGAAGCTGCAAAGCAAGCAGGTAAATCATTTTATTTTTGTCATTTTGTCCATCTTCTGTGTATCTATTTTATTTGTGAGTAAAAACAGTTTTAAGTAATAATATGGGAAGGAAGGGGATAATGGCAAAAAATAGTTATTTAAACATTCGTAAATGAATTAATGAGCAACTGTCTTTAATTTATGGGCCTTTTTTTTTCTAATATGAGGTGTATTAATAGGAAAAATGTCTTTTTACTTTCCATGCAAACAGTGGATTGCATGATTTTTAAGCAGCATATTTTTTTTAAGAAACAGTAAAAGGAATTTTTGAATTAACCATGTAAATATTTCTCCATTGAATTATTTTGCATATGTTTGATTTAATACTGCATAAATTCTTCTTTTTTTTTATCTTGTAAGTTTTAATATTTCCATGTTTTGTAACACAAAAGTTTTAGCTTTTGTTCTTTTTCTGTTAAACCTCTATATGTTTAACTGAAAATTGAAGATGCATTGTTAATTCTACTCATTTGGTATTTATAAAAGTGTATAATTATAAAGTTTGCCATGTTCAATGGCTTTTCTGTTTATTCATTCCAGATAAGAAGACAAAAAGTTCTAAAAACAGTGATGAAGTTGACAACTATGATTTAAATGACAGTTTTCTAAATGATGATTCAGATGAATACAAACCTGTGGACTCTGGCTCTGACTACGAAAGTGGGGAGAAAATGAAAAGGCTTGCCAAAGCAAAAGGGGGGAAGAGTAAAAGAGGAAAGAAAGTCTGAATTTGTTTTGGAGCAAAAATAAATCATTTTTCTCATCTCCATCGTTCTGTGGTTGTACAAACCCTCATCGTTGCACTGGTCGTTTTCCACAGAGCGGGAGAACTCTGCCGAGTCTCTGTTTTTTCTTTTTCTTTAAGTTTCTTCGCAATCACCTTCATTGGCGTTGACCTCTCCCAAATTGCGCCTCGCAAGAGAAAAAAGTGATATACATGAAATCATGGATTTTGCGAATGTGTGTGGAAGAAAGCTGGATCCTGGATCTTCACAAGCTTATGCACATTACAAGAAAATTGGACCCAATTTAAGAAAGTGCATTTAGCTGTTTGTTTTCCTGTTATCATGTTTAAAAAGAAAATCCAACCTAGAAATGCTGCATATCATATTCTAACTGGTTATTGAAAATTCATATATCTATTGCCTGTGTTGTAGAATCAGATGATCTGATCTTGGGGGGAGGGATCATACAGTATATGTTTTGTGCTTGCGCTTTAAAAAATATATTGACTTTCGTTTGTGTCTCATCAGATATTATTTGTATAGAAATATGTTTCATTCGTCCTCCTAGTCACAGTCGACTGGCGATTTTTGATACTTATGTTTTTGTAATGGGAAAAGTACTGTTTTGTAAATGAATTTTGCAGCATTTGTTTTTCATTTTCAAAGGGAAAAAAATAATTTTATATTTTACTTAAGGTTCTAATTTTTTTTTTAAATAGAATCTTTTTTTCAAAAGTATTTCTCCCACTGTGCAATGTAATTTTTGTAGAATGTTCTAACAGAAACTAAGAAAATGTGCAATCAAGTTAAGTGGTGATGCTTTTATTTATGCATTTTTTTATATTCCATACTGTTAGGTTATTTAGAATGATTAATAGTGTTTCCTTAGAATTTACTTGTATAATTTCTAAAATGCAATGTTTGTAGTGAACATTTGTTCTTTTTAGTTTGGATTCAATTCCATTATTTTCGTGTAAAATGAGTTGTGAAACTGTTCATGCAACAAGGTTTTTCAAAATGCATTTGGATTCTTGAGTTTATTCTTGGGTGTTAATTCATCCACATGAATTGGATTATAAGTTATATGAAAATATATAGCAAAAAAGTAACCAAGTAGACAATTTTTAAACGTTTATTGGACTACAACATCTTTTATTTTTTATTGTGAAGTACATTTCTTTAACACTAGGTTAGATTGTTGATGGTCACAAACTTTTTCTGGGAAATTATTTTTCTTTTTCTGTTGTTACATCTCAGATGAAACTGTGTCAAGTTCTGACTTATGTATGGGAGAATATGAATTACCTAATTATTGTTGCTATATTCGTTCATTACTAAAATATTTTTGAAATTCTTTCTGCTAATTCAGTTAGAAATAATATTCAGACCTTACTTATGTCTTAAAATATTACTATGTATTATAATATTACAGTGTCATGTAACCTCTTGTAATAATTGTAATTTTAATTGTCAAAATAGTGATAGATTCTTCTTTCATTTCATGATAAAATCACTCACAAGTGTGTTTTGATTGTCATGATTTTTTTAAAGCATAATTTTTTTAAGATTTTAATTCTCTTAAAGCTTTTGAAAATGTGAATTTTTAACTTGGTTTTATTTAGTGTGTGTGGTGGGATGAACTTATATACCTGTTGAAGAGTTTGCTTTTAAAATTATTTGTAGCAAATCTCTCATGAAAATCAATTTTTATGTTAATTGTGTATTATATTTTGGTTTGTATTGAATTCTACCAATCTATCTTGGCGAGGCAAAAAACTGAATTTTATTCCCTCTTGAAACTCTTGTCTTGGAACAAAAAATTAATTTTAGATTCAGACTTTTCATTTTTATGTAGACTAAATCAACTTTCATTGATCAATATAATATTTCAGAATGAGTTGTATATCATTTTTCAAAAAATGTGCAGATGTTTTTGGACAACTTCAAATTGAACTGATATGTGTATTTTAGTATTCCATTTGAATTTGTATAGGATGGTTTTGTTGCTGATGATACAGCTTTCTTGTTTGAAAAACAACCTTATGGATATTGTACACTCCATGTTTTAGCTTTCTTCCACGTTCTTCATCTTCTCATATAGGAAATTAGTATTTGTTCTACATTTTCACTTCATTTGTCTTGTGTTTTATGCTGTGGAATCGTGTGTTGCATAGGTATAGTTGTTCATTTTTGGAAATTTAGCTATTTTTACATACAACTTTTCGTTTTAAAACAAAATGTGCAGTGGGCACACACAAACAAAAGGGGGGGGGGGGCTGTAGATGAAGTGTAATTTTTTTGTCTGTGTATCAGTGGCTTGCAGCATTTTTCTTGGTTCTTGAAAATGCGTGTATAAAATGAAAATGAATGTAATATGCTTTGCAATGACTGTGATTGTTTTTCTGTTTAATTTGGGAAAAAAGAATTTGAAAATCTTGATTATTATGAACTGAAGGTGCCAATCTTAAGTTAATTGTTGTCAGAGTATTCAGGAAAAAAGCAAATGATCAATTTATAAGTGAAATTTATCAATATTTTAATTCAAAATCAAATTTCCTGTGTCATCTTTAAATTATATTAGTTAGGAATTGATATTAATATAACTTTTTCTATGACTAACTTTTTGGTCTCTAGACTACCCTTTCTAATTCACAAAAAAAAAATTAACCTACTTCAGTTTTTTTCATCTGCAAAATAAAAATAAAATTATTTCAATCTTTCTATGATTTTTATGTAGATTTTCATTGTTTCATTGTAATAAGTATAATTTTCCTGATGCATATTGACTAAAAATATTCTTTAATTTTTAGAATAAAAGTACTCATTTAAATTACTAACAAGACTTAAAGATATATTAGTATTTAAACAGTGGTGAAACCGTTAGGTATTTTAAATCAGAAATTGACTTTTTGGGAGACTACCGTAAAATCCGGCGTATAATGCGCACTTTGAACACAAAAAATAAGATCGAAAATTAAGGGTGCGCGTTATACGCCGGGTATAAAAACGATAGCTTTAAAAATAACGAAAAGGCTGGGCATAAAAAAAAAATTTACTTTTAGATGTATCGAAACACTGTTTATTTAAAAGAAACGACTTGCCTTTTGAACAAGAACAGTTATAATTCTAGAAGTATACTATTTTTTTAAAAGTCTAGCATAATACCTCGAATAGAATACTTCAAAACTTAAAAATAATGTATATTAATACTTCAGATTTCTTCGTTAAAAAGGGGGTGCGCGTTATACGGCGAATATACCTAAAAATTGAAAAATTTAGTTTGAAAGTATAGGTGCGCGTTATACGCTGGATTTTACGGTATTTTTGTTTAAATACAAATTGTAATGAAAGTGGTACTATTGGGAAGGAATTAAAACGGGTTTGTATAAAATACATTGTTATAGTTGCTTTCTGTTCATAATTGAATTTGATTGGCAGATTTCAGGATTTTCAAAGAAAAATGCTGCAATGTTTAAAAAAATCAGAACCATCTTTAATCTGATGATGTGATTATTTTTTAAGGAGGGGGGAGGTTAATTAAATCTCCATTTGAATTAATCTCATATCCTCTATTTTGAATGATGTAAAATTTTATTGGCTCATTTTAGTATTATGATTGTTATGTTTCCACAATGTTTCATGTTTCTCCAAATTATTTTGTGTATTACTTGAGTCAGCTGATATATTTTTAAATCCATTCATATTTTAAAAATAATGTGTAATGGCTTCAATATATTTTATGAAAAACCTTATTTTGGGAAAATGTAATTTATATATGTCTGTTTTATTTAAAATTTTATATTATGAATTTTTGTGTGTGTTGTTATTAGTCTTATTCACAATAACTTGTTTATGATCAAGTCTTAAAACTTTTTGTGTTATTCCTATAGTAAATATTCAACCTGCTCAGTTTACTTTTTAAAAAGTCTAGTCAAGCTATTTCTGTTAATTTTAAACAGTTTATATTGAATAGTGATTCTTTTATTGTTTTATATACACCTTATTGATGTTTGAAATAAATCAAAAGGAATTTATTTTGCTTTTGTTATTGTATATCATGAAGTTAAATTTTGTTGAAATAAGCTAGAAAAACAGTTTTTGTAGTTTGATCAACTGGATCTTCTGTATGCAAAGATTCGTTGCAAGAATAATT
Organism: Trichonephila inaurata madagascariensis; assembly: GCA_019973955.1. Lineage (NCBI taxonomy): Eukaryota > Metazoa > Arthropoda > Arachnida > Araneae > Nephilidae > Trichonephila > Trichonephila inaurata. The sequence continues at coordinate 44,328 of BMAV01012941.1, read as the reverse complement.
GGCTCAGGGTAAAGATTAAAAAAATATTTTTTTTTTCAATCTGTCTTAGATATTAATACTTTTAGGGCAATCCATAAATTTTCAGTTTAGAATTTAATATGCTACTTGAGCAGGTTATTATGAATAAGATATGTAACAAAAAACAATTCAGAGACTTATATTTTTGAATTTTAATATTCATGTATTAAATGTTTTTTTAGGCAACGTTACTCGCAATCAGATTGCAATTAAATATGTTATTCTTGGAAATTGTATGTATTCTTTTTATTTTAATTGACCTGTATGCTAAACTATTTCTCTCTGAGATATTTTGTGTTCATTTTATAAATGAAATTTTGTATTGCAAAAAGGAAAATAATACTGTTATTGTCTGCAAGTTTTTTTTTATTGGTTTAGTAAATATTTTTAGCTTTAATATCTTATGTATGACTGTAGGAATCATGCTTATTCCTCTATGAGGCATCATTCACTCAATGAGCACTACCAATTATGTATCATATTGTTAGTGGGTAGATATTAGTGGGTTACAGTACTCTGAGCAAATGGTTACATATTCCTCAGAGTTTCATTTACTGTTTCATTTCACTCATCTGATTTTTGCATGCTCTAAAAATTGTTATATCTCATTGACTAGCACATATTTTACTGTAGATGATCGTGTGAAGAAACATTAGGATACGGATTTTTTAAGAAAGGAGGTATCAAGAAATACATGAAATTCTTGATTTAATTATACTTAATTAATAATATTAGAGCTTGGTTTTTTTTTTTTTTTTTTTTTTTTTTTTTTTTTTTTTTTTGTCATCATCTCTATTACCTGTTACTGAAAATTTCTTTAAATATTTTCAATGTTGGAAGCACTTTAATAATTTGGTTTCATATGGTTTGTTTTCATTTATATAAAATAATTTTAATTTTCTCTTTTCTCAAAACTTTTAAAATTATATAATAATATTATTCTTAACATTTTTAACCCATCTTAAAATGTATCCATGTTTTTTTTCCCCTTACATATTAGTTCATTTTCCTTTTCCTATTACCAATTGTGTAATGAAATTACTTATTGTTTTTTTCATGAACTTTTTTATTTAAAATACCCTGCTTGTGTATTTCTTTGTTTTATTTTATAACACTGAAGCATATATGTATAGAACTGTTCATTTAGTTGAAACAGTGACCAAGGCATTGAAAGTCTCTCTACTCAAAAATTGTATTAAAAAAAGTGTTTCCACTCTTCATTTATAACTATTTAACATATTTATACAAAGAAAAATAATTCTTAAAAAAAAAGGATAATAATATTAAGGGCAATGATAAAAAAGGAATTTTTAGTTAAATATAAGAATATTTAACTCAGCATTGATAAAAAAAAATATGTAAATTTTGTGTGCTAAATGCAAGCTAATGTTTAAAAAAAAACATTAAAAAATAAAACATATAAACATTTTTTTAAATAATTTTTATCTTGTAATGGCTATAATTTAGTTTAATAATCAACTTACTAAGTGAATTCTGGAAAAATATTTCTGCCAGAATTGTGTTTCAAAGCTATCTTATGGAACTTATGTAAGGCTGCAGTTATATTTTGAACATGAAGGAAGTTTTATAATGCCGTTCAAAGCACAAAAGGCATTAAAAGCATATTTACAAATAATTTTTATCGAAATGGATTTGTTTAGTGCCATTTTGTCTTCTATCCTGCCAACATTCAGTTTTCCTTTCTAGAAAGAAAAGTCTTAATTTTCATCGCTTTGTGTGCAGTTACTGTTCTGGAAGTGGATACTTTAGTTATCAATGGAAAAAAATTGGAAAAGTGTATTGTGAATGTGTGTGTTGAATTTCGTATCATCAAGCACAATCCATTGTCTAATTCTGAATTCTTTTATTGTTCAATAACATGAGATTGGGGAAAAAAATTGATCCACTTTCAAACAGTTTACCTAACATTGCTTTGTTTTGATGATTTTACATTAGAAATAATAACTCTACTCTTTGCAATACTGGATAACTTGCGAATTATTTGTCTAGGTCCATCAGTTTCCATTTAGAGAGAATTATTAATTTTAAGAGATTTAATTATTTAGATTCCTTTTTCATTTTGTTACTGCTATGCCATTTTTGAATTTTTCTGTGACATTTTTAAACACCTGTGACTTTTCTACCATTTAAAGGAAACGTTTTGTATGCGTTTATTTGATTGACTTATTTTCTACATTTGGTGTCTAAAATCTGAAGATTTAGCTTCTTCTTATTCAAAGCCTTTATTTCAGTATTGTGTATAAATATTCCCAGACAGCTTCGAGCAGATAATAAGTTTGAATTTGTGTTAATGATATTTTATATTCAAGAGCTCTTCATCAGTTTAATTGTGTTGTTTTGTGATTAATTTTATTAAAATGATTTTGATTTAAGTTATATTTGAAATTTATCATCTGCTCTCTTTGAGATTTAAGTACAGTATGGTATCTCTCTATAAAATTAATTTTCCCCCCTTTTTTTTAAAATAGGAAATGTTTTATTTTATTACGTATAATTAAAATAAATAATATTTTTTATCAATCACAAAGAAAAATAATGAACAATTTTCCATTATTTTCTTATATATAAAAAGAATCTTGAGAATAAAGTCCAGCTTATTCTCAAAAAGATATTAACATGTAAAGCAGGAAAATGAAAACTACCAAAGGCACACCTAGTGTGGAATGCAAAAAGAAATATATTTTTAATTTTTGTGTAAATTAAAAATAATACTTTGAATCATAATTACAATATATATATATTCGTTGATTTAAACAATTAAGTTAGGGAGTGTAAACAATGTATTTAAAATTAAAAAACAATTGCTTCACAAGAATTAAGATACCATATTGCTTTTTTTTAATTGTTCTAGAATTTTGGATTCGAATAGTGGGAAAAAATGTTTGTCATTTTCTTTTTACTTATTTTTTATAAATTACCTCATGTTCTATTTTTAATTTAAGTTTTGGATCAAAAGTTTTTAAATTGTGTCTTATATGTCCTATTGTTATCTTCTTTTTTTATTCATCTCTTCTCCATTTTTCTTAAAGTTATAACATCAAATTTTTTTCACTTGTTTGGCATTTTTAGTGTATAATTATTTTGAATCTCAAGTGCTACTTTTTAAAATACAGACCTTATCTTAGATATGTAAAAGAAATGTAGGGTCTTTGATTTTTGATACTAATATTAAATGTCTTACCCATAATGAAATTTAAAAGAGTTCATACGAGCACATGAAAAAAATTTATTTGATAATGCAACGCAAATCTTGTTAATTCTTTGCTGTTTTATCAATCTCAAATTTAGGTACTCTTTTGTATGTGCTGCCAACTGGAAGATCAATTTTCCCTACTCTGACAATGTAAAAGAAATGCTGTAAATTTGTGCCATATAGCCTTTCTTACTGAATGGCAAGTTCAAATGATGTATAATTGTGTTTTAGTCAGTGGATGGTGTTGTAAAATACTTTTTAGTTTGGAGAGCACCCTTTAGAATGAGTGACCGTACTTGTGCTTTCTGTGGTCCTTTTGTACATATTTATTCCTTCTTTTTTTTTTTCACATTTGAGGCTCTATGAATGGGTTTGTCGGATTTTTAATTAGAAATAAAACTGTTGTAACTTGAGCGTTTTGTTGTCTTCTCTATTAAATTTTTCTAATAGATAGGATCTTTTTTTTTAAATATTTATTTTAGAATTTTGAAATTCATCATTGAGATACGTTTTCAATCTTTTTCCTTTTATTGAATGTAAAATGATAAAGTTTTTCAATTGTTTTTCTTATCCATCGATAAGTAGCTCTGAGCTTATTATAATTAATAATTAGCATCGAGAAGCGGTCTTTATATATTGCATAAAGAATTATTTCTTGAAGAAAGTATAAAATCATATTTGTTAAACCAATTTATCATTTTTGTGTGTGGTCCTTATTTCTCGCATAAAAACAGGTTTGACCGAGTTAAATAATACTTGAAAACATTAGAGAAATGACTTCAGGAAAATCTTTCGTTGCAACGATCTGCGCTGAATCTTTGTTTTTATAACAAATGATAAACTTTTTTTTTTTTTGAAATATTACTAGTATAAACAACAAAAATAAAAAGATACGGTTTTTTTATATGTTGCATTAAGAAAAGATGTTTCAAAATGGCTTCACCTCAAGAACAAACGTTTAAATCTGCGAGCTATATGTACAGCATAAATTGCGGACTACGTATAAACAAAGATCCACAGTTTATAAGAAGAGAATTGTCAAAAACAAAATCTGGTCGCTATAGCAGAGCTGACATATAGACTCGATGTGCAATAAGACAGTGTGAAAAACTTGGGCATTTTTTTATGTTCCTTAAAAACCGTAAATGAATATCTGTTTATTTGTAATTAAAATTTGAAAGTGTAGTCATACTTTTTGGACATCACGCAAGGTTAATGGATTTTCAAAAAAGTGATAAATCAGTTGATCACATTTCAAAATATTTTCGATTTATTCCAATATCTTCAGAATCAGCAATACTGCCGAGTGAACGCATGAAATAATTGGATGAAAATCTACTATCCCATTGCAGAGTGCGCTGAACACAAACTCCTGTGTCTTCATTACAAATACTAACAAATTATTTTTTTCCCTTGCCAAAAAGTGATAGACGAGATTTTGTTTTATTGAAACAGAATATGTATAGACTGACTGGTAGAGAGATAGATAGCTTTGTTTCTGCCTATGTCGCTAGAATCGGTTTCGTAGAGGCGAATTCTTTTATGGAAATGCTGTTCTAGTCCATTTATTACATCTGTACAACTTCTTTATTTGGAACAGAAATTTGAGTTATTTCATTCCTGGATAAAATGTTTCTCTGATCTCGTAATTCTTTTTTAAAAAATTTTATGATGCAGTAAATTTTGTTCCAGTTTACGATGAGAGGCTTTTAGTTCTTTTTGATTTAAAACCCTAATTCAGGCTTGGTGTTTTTCCACTCCACCCAAATGAGATCGAGCTCACTTAAGGGTTTGGAGCTACAAAAAAAGCCTTCTGAATATGGCTAGGTGTTGGTGGGCATCTACTGGTCGTGGTTCAAAATGAAGTAACTATAAGTCGAGTTCTGTTGACCAAACACACCAGACATGCAGGTGGTACAATTTTCATTGCCTGATCACGGCGTGAAAGTTCGAGATCGCGTCAGAGCACGAATCAGTTGCCATCTATACGTGTACGAATGTTGCAACCGGATTAGAATGTATTGGCGTGATTTTTTTGGCTCGTATGTTGAAACGATCGATGTGCTTCATTTGTTTGACGCAAATTGATAAAATACACGAATGAATCGTCTTTATCCTACAATTTGAACATGACTGTAATTCACAGTTCTCAGTGGCGTACATAAGGGTGGGGTTTGAGGGTTCAAAACTCCTCCCATAGATTTTTAATTTTTAGCATAGAGATTGCGCGTCGGGGCTTTCGTGTATGTGTTGTTTTTTTTTAATAACATTCCCCTTCACATAAAAGAAGCTTGTGTATGCCACTAACAACCCTACAGGATTCTTTTTAAATTAAACTTTTTTTCATTGTAAGATGGGGAAAAAACTATTGGTGGTGTTTAAAAATGAAACTAGCTTTTGGTCGATCTATTAAAAAATTTGAAGGATTTTCTTTTTAAAAAATTCTTTTACTTCATCGCAAGTCTAAAAGGTACGTAGAGCAACTTCATTTTCCAGAATACTAATATATATTCAAATACATTAGTAATGGGAGAGGATTATAAATATACTTTTTATTTCGAATATATACAGTGAATTATATTAATACTACGTATACTAATTTCGGCGGTTCAAGCAAAGTTTAGAGAACAGCATATGAGAGAGGGAAGAACTTCCGACTACGGAATGTGTGAGGTCTTTTTTTCAATTCGCCATTAAATATTAATTACCATTGAATTAGGTCGTCTGGCCCATTTCTTTGGATTCATTTCCTCCGCCATTGATGGTTGAGGTCCACCAGACTCCCATGAGGATCTGGAAAAACTTGAAGGTCCAGCCTAAGGGGGGGAAAACACCATTTATACACAGATTTTTGGTTTAATGGGCGAGTTGAGCAATGTCGTCGCTTTTCGTGGCAGCTCCACTTACAGGGACATTTTTTTAAAATGGGTTAGCTGCTTCATTCCTCGGATCATTGTGAAATAATTCTGAAGCTAACCCTTCGAGGTTTGAATGAATCGGGATTCTAATCGTGTGGTATGGGTTTGCCACACAACCGCAATGCTCGTGACGTTTTGAGAATTCCGGCAAAAGAAAAAAAAAGTAATAGGAATATCTATTTTAAAATGATTTTAATATTATGATATAAACGCTGCATTTCCCTAGAAAGACATTATGCAATCTTTTCGTTTTAGGGGAAGATTTCTTTGTTCGATAAAATTTGTTGGAAAAATTTTAGGATATAAAATAGGGGAGGGAGTGTTAAAATAATTTCTTGCCACGGGCGAAATAAAGTCATATGACCGGCAGTATATGCAGTTACGGTGACAGAGAGTGTTTCTCGGCACTGGCGTCGTCAGGCACTTTGATCGCGTAGCCAGCTTGTATCTTGGGAAATCTGATGTCTTTATTTGTAGTTTTCCTGATGATGAGTGGGGGCCTTCTGATTAGTCGAAGGAGAAGAGCTATGAGGTAGACGAAAATCTTCGCCAAGATGGAGAACAATTTCAATTTTTTGCTATGATAGAGAGGCTTTCAGCTGGCTGTTGTGCGTGGGTGCTTTGGATCGCGATTCGCTGCTCTGGAGACTAGTAGAATTTCTATAATTAGGGTGGATGAAGGATACGTACACCAAAGTGTAGTGCAGTTTAAAATATTGCAAATTAGAAGATAAATTTTGATTTAGCTGCCTCTCTTTAAAAGACAAAAGCTAACTATTAAGGGGGGGGGCACATGAATTAAAAATTCTCCTTGGTTTTCTAGTGGTTTCATGAGGAGCATAATTTTCAAGATTAAGTGTTTTGGAAGTTATTACTAAATTGAATACCATTATAGAATTTAAAGGAGATATGTAGGATTTAAAAGTTTTAAGTCGCCCATCCAGTATAGTGGTTAGCAACGCTGACTACTGTGCCGTAGGGCCTGGGTTCGAATCCTGGAGAAGGCATGGACGTTTGTAAATGCATAGTTGCCTTTGCGGCATAGAGGTACTCTAAATAGCCGTCGAGCCGCAAGTCCTCTCGTGAGGTGGGTGGAAAGAAAAGAGAGGTGGGACCCCCACCCAGGGTATTCTCCCTCAAAATTGGGGTGGAACTGAGCTAAATCGTACTGTCACCTGTATGGTGCTCAAGGCGCTAACTAACGATAGGCATTCATCTAGCCCCTTACCATGATGAATTCAATGAGCCTGGATCCGACACAGTCGAGATCAGGTGGCATAAGAAATAATAAAAGTTTTAATTTTAAGAGCATTTTAGATGCTGAATTCCTCATATGCTCAGGAAAGAATTTTTGAGTGTTGCTGTTTGCTGCATATACCCACAGATGATAAGTGTAAGTTAGTATAGGACTAAGTTATTTTCTTTTCTTAGTTCCTTGTGATTCGCTTCGTATTTTTACGTAATGACTTTTTGTTTTGTATAAATATGATACACATAGCGTTATTAATCAAATAGATTGATTTATCTTGTTTGTAGTGCAAAAAACACCGATGTGTGAGTTATTTTTCGTTTTCATAGTCATAGTTGACCAAATCATTGAAGTTAGTTGTGGTTCATTGTTAGTAATAAGATATATAAAAAAAATTTGGCTATAAATGTTTGCCATCATTAACCGGGCCGAAACGATATTCATTGGCGCCGCGAATTTGACATGCTTGATGTAAAATGCTCCCTTATTTTCAATGTAGAATTAATTTTATGCCACGAAAGTGAATCCTTTTTTACAAATAGAAAGCAATCTATAACATATTACTTACTTTGCATGTCCTGTCTTATCCCTCTTCAGAAGCATTTTGAAGAACCTATAGTAAAAAAGGGATTATTTAGGTCGGAAACACACAATTCATTCTTCCTTTCATAATTTCTTCCATTTTTTTAAATCATGGAAACTATGTTCTTGGCTAAATGTATAAGAAGAAAATTAAGAGAGTCCTTCTTCATAATCATTCCAAAGCACTCGTTTTTCAAAGAAGCGTCCTACACTGTTGAAAACCACTTAAACGAATATGAAGCAAATTAACGAAAAAATATTGAAAGGAATTTTTTTATGGATCGACCAGGATTATAAAAGCCCTGACTCCGCTTTCTCAGTTAGCGAGTTTATTTCGTGGATAAAATTATTTAATTCTCGAATTTTGATAATTTTTATGAGGGATATGCAAATACAATATGAATAACAACTCACCAATATCAAAATATTACGCATTTTCTTCACAACTACAACCTTGTTTTCACAGATACGAATCCTGCGCGTGAGCAGTATCGCTCTGTGAGCTGTAATAGGATAGTTTTGGCCCTCCTCCTTGAATGATTCACTTCTTTTGATTGTACGAGGCAATTTTATATTCACCCGTTAGGGAGACATAAAAACAAAAACGCGTATACTATTTTACAATGTTGCGGATCCCTGAACATATAGAGAAGACAATTTTAAAAATCCTAGTAAATACGGTACTTAAACTTGTGAATAGCGGTATTACCAAATTGTACAAATGACTCACAAAATACCGGTATTGCAATCATTCGATTGTTAGCAGGATACTGTTTCGCTCTTATAGGCGGGCAATACACGAAGCTCTTGTGGATGAGTACTAATCAGTTGCGCCAAATCAAAAGACTTCGCCAGTTCAAAAATGCTGTCATAACTATGTTGCTTATGCCATTATTGACTGCATATCTCGCCATTTGGCGAAATTGGTTGACGGTATAATATGTAAGTACCCACCTTTCATTTAAGGAAGACTGAAAAAGTGAAGAAAAAGACGTCACCTCTTTTACTCTTTAAAATTGAGCATGTCTTTTTTTCAAGTGAATTCGACTTGTCGCCGATTCGAGTTTTCTTTTACTTACTGGGGAGTTTTTCACATTAAAGAAATGGTCTTTTTCTTAAAATTTAGAAAACGAGTGCATTGGCTGAAAGACAGCACGATGGCGTCCGTCAACGGAACCGATCTAAGTAATAATAAAATGTTTACCCGAATTTCTCCTTTCAGTTATGGGTCCTTAAGAAACAAAAAATTTTCTTCTATACTGAAAAGCGAAAGTGCGTGAGTGAAATAATCTGATGATTATACCAACGATAAGAAAGTTTTCTCGAGCAAATGAGTCTTTATGATCAAGACAACTGTTTATGAGCTGTATATATATTTAATATTTTTAATACACGTGCATTTTTAAAACTAAATTTATCCTTGGAATTATTGAAAAAATTGCGAATTTTTGACAGTGTACACAGAAAGCTTTATAAAAATGTTATCAGTATACTTTTTCCTTTAACCAATTCTGTAAAATATATTTTGTCTTTGTTTCGCTTAACATTTCGGGCGAACTTTTCAAGGGGAGAAACCGCATTAGGAGGTTCACCAAATCCGATTTTTCTTATTTCATAAATTGTTAGCCTAACTATTCAAGAATACGCTGTCAAAGTGAAATTCGCATTCTTTTAGATCAGTGATCCCAACCCCCGGTCCGCGGATCAGTTGGCACCGGGCCACCCCAGGAACATTAAAATAGTCCCATTTTATTTACTTGGGTGCATTTCTCTCGGGTTTGTGCGACTTTCCAAGGAAATCATTTCATATTCCATGTTAAATCACTTTATATTCATTTTTTAGTGTAACTGTATTTTATTCTGAAGGGGTATTCAAATACAATTACATTAAAATTGTTAAATCAAAAATATAAAAAAAAATCAATGTCCTACCCTCTGCGGGCCGCTGTAAAATTATCAAACATTAACCGGTCCGCGGTGGTGAAAAGGTTGGGGGACACTGGTTTAGATTTTATGAGCATAAAACCGAGTGAACCGCTCCCTACTCCATTCCGCCTCGAGACTTACAGAAGGAAATTCTTCCAATATATAAAGATTTATCACAAGGAATGATTTACTGGAGAGATGTTTAGGTGGCTACACACAAAATGCAAATGAAAGTCCACTATTTGGCGATGAGCTCTCCGGACTAAAAATCGTTGAATTGACATCGTATTTAGCAGTGGGTTTGTTCAATGAAGGAAATTCTTCCCTTCTGATGGTTATGAACGAGGCAGGAATTGTAGTAGTCAGGCAAAGCTTCAATTATGCCGAACAAATGGATAAGTAGCGCGTGAGCCGGGAGAATCGTTCATTGGAATGGAAGGAAGGTCGGAAAGCACAAAACGAAGTCTATGAGGAAGCAGGATTACTGTATGGTGCTGGAATCGCCGATTAATCGGTAAGTATTTTACATGATGTTACTTCCTTGGATTTCTAGTTTCTGAGAATTTATTTTTCAACCGCGTTTATCTCGAAATGACTTTTTTCATATTTGCGTAATGTCTAACTCAAAAAGTATAGAACCGATCATTATGAAAATTCATAGCATGATTCTTTATAAAATTACGAATTATATGAACCAATTGGGGAGATGATATTATGATTTTAAGGGTATTTTTCTTTGCATAATTAGAGGGGAAAAATCGTGGAAATCGTAGTAAATTTTTTCAACGTTTGCAAAATTTTTTAATTTTCCTTATTTTCACCTGCATTGAGGTTCATATTCTTAGAAAATAAGTTGTTAATATAAAATCCAAAATTTTTTGATTACAGATGAAAATTGGAATGGCTACACTGCACGCAATTGGAGAACTATACTAACAACCTTCAGCGGACATCACAGCGTTATGTTATTACTGGCTGAAATGTTTTGAAAAAAATCACGCGAAAGCTTATCGAAATATAAATGAAAGGATGCCAAAATTTGTTTGATTTCTAATTAATTGGCCCCCCCCCCCGAAAAAAAAGATTCCAAAAAATCAGCGTCAAACAGCCTCCTAATGTGGTTTTCCCTTTTAATTTCCAGTGTAAAGGATGAACTATAAGATTAACATAAAATGAATTTAACCTTTATAATTCAATTCATCCTCCTACGATTCAGGTGTGCAGTTTCATTAAATAAATTGAAACGCTAAACTCTGAAGTAAATGAATAATTAAAAAATCTAACTCTGCAGGGTGTCCCAAACTCTACACAACTAGATTCCTCGTTGTGAGTACATAAAAAATTGCCTTCCTGTACGAGATATGATGGGCGTGTACGTGATTGGCATCCTCCGGAGGCTGGATCGAACGTAAGAGAGGCCCTGCGATTGTATTTTTTGCCTATAGCATTCTCAAGGAATGGAGACGTGGCGACTACACAAAAGAGAGTTGCTCGCCCTCATGCTGCGGGTTCCACGGCGAGTTCAAGCCTGCCTCGATATACACGGCACAGACACTTTGAACATCTGCCTTTAGAAACATTTGAAAATAATGCTGTTGATGAGTCTAATGCAGCTGTAACGTCATACCTTTCTCGTAAACTATAGATCACACATACAGGTACAGTTCTTTGGGAATTTTTTTATGTAATTTTAACGAGGAATTTGGCTGTGCAGAGTTCGGGTGATATCTTTTGGGACATCCTGTATACATTATTTCAGTTCAACATTTCCAATTGTAAGTGAAGAACCTTGCCCCGAAGAAAATTTGCTGGACACTTACGGAACACGTATTCTCAAGTCGAGGGGTCTTCGGTGTCTTGGAACGTAATCGGGATTCTTTTTTCTCGGCGGAGGTTCTTCGTCTTTATCGGGTTCATAATCGTGATCCTCTTCATCCCTAGCACAAGCAATCGTCAACAAAGCAGCAAAGAACATCCAATGCACCAGTCGAAGCTTCATTGGGAACTGGTACAAGTCACTAGGTGGAAAAAAAATATAATTGAATTACAAGTTGGTGCCAAAAAAATATGAGCTTCTTTGGATGATGAAAATAAATAACCAAATTTCTTCCTTCGACTTTTTTTACCTTTAAATTTTGCTGCCAAGCCGCTATTTTAGGCATGTGAATAATATTCCAATCTGCTTCTTGAGATGATTAAAGACCGTCGTGATGATTGGACGGGAACACTTGTCAACCTGTCCTTTTGAGCGAATTTGTTCTTTGCGGGGGCCACAGTTGCGAAGCATTTTTATGACGCTTCAAACCCACAAGCAATCTTTTCTTTTTTTGCTCGAATCAAGGTCTCATTTTGATGTTTGAAAAATACCTTTCTTAAATAAGCTAAAATCAAGTATTTTTCAGCCCTCTTAGGGGTCGTTAAAAGAGAAAAGCATCGCGCTGGAGCTATAGATGAAGGAATTTTTTAACTTGACAGCTTCCATTACACAGCGCTCTTTGGAAGGGCGAGAGGTTATTTCATTTGGGTCATTTGATTCGATTTCCCATTTGACATCATTTTGAACCAAGGTCAAATGAGAAGATTTATTTCGGTGGATGATTTGAAGAAATCACCATTATGTGCCGGTGGAGAATACTGCATGGTGCCACGACGAATCCCACATTTTCTTTCATGTAGAAATTTTATTCCGAGTTAGATATGTGCATATCTGGCACTTTGACTACTGAACAGTTTTCTAGTGTTTCAATCGTGTGATGAAGGCAAAATGATTAAAATATAAACTTTTAATTAGCTAAAAATATGTCAGTTGAAGTTGCAAAAGTGTCCTTTCTTTATGCGCTAAGCACTTACTAAATTAAAATTATAAAATTAATAGACACAGGAACGTCTTAAAACTTCTTGAGGCCCCTTCAAAAATGTAGGCCCCATCTATGACTCTTAAAAGTAGACAGTACATATCAAACGTTGTCAAATACTCGTACAAACAATAACCCGAAAACAGTGGCGCACACAAGGGGGAAGTCCTCGGGTCTGGACCTCCCCCTCCCAAAGCCCTTAATTTTTTTTCCCGACTGATTATAATCCTATGTATATAGAACGTAAAGTTTAGTTAAGTATTTGTTAATAATTATTAATTTTATTAATTAATGCTAATTGTTTATTGAATAATGCATTTTTTACTGTTTTTTGTTTCCGAAAATTTGCAAAATTAAATGAAGCGTGATACGAGGATGGTGGCCCTGAAAAATTCCTGTACAATCGCACGCACCAGCTCGACTGATTGCCGCCTTTTGACTGACTGAGTAATGATGATGTATGGTGGTAGGCCAACGGTGAACACATGTAGCCAATTGACATATCATCCGAAATTCCCAGTTTTTTGGAGAATACAACCGGGAATAACATTTAACCATTGAAATATCCCAATTGTTCCAATTAAGGTTGAGTCGAGAACAAGACGAAGCCCCGATTGAGGCCCTGGGCCATAGTTGCCCAATGCCTTAAGACGTCTTTGAATAGACACGATTTTCATTCTAATACTGTGAGTATGCCATACTCATCAAACGTAAGATCAAACTGGTTTTTTTATTTTTATATCCAAGCCAAGAAAAAGAAAAAACTCGCCAGCAGAGATGTGCAGTATCGCCAAGGGCGGTTCTTATCGCCGTTCAAATTCTTTTCCCTATCTCAGCACAGGAGTGAGTCAATGACATTCGCCTCGGAGGCGAATGACCAGAGAAAGAATTGGCATTCTGATTGGGGAGTCTTCATGTATTATAAGTGGGAATTTAATTTTAAAAAATTTCATCGTACGATATATTTACAAGGAATTAAAAACAGAGGATGCAAATCTTTTATCAATGCATTAATTTGAAGTGAATTATAATGATGTTAAACCGCGATCATTTACTCAGTAAGACTCAAGAACCATTTAATCACAAAGTCCGAAAAACTTTAAACATTAAAGCAGTGTTAAATTCCCAAACCTAAAGATATTAATGTAACATTCGATCTGCTAACATCTTAAGGAATAGTCATAATAATAATCCCTCAATCTCTTGAAATAAGCGGATCACATCCATTTATATATTAAGGGAAGAACTGATAGCATAAGAGAAAAGAACTTTACACAGTGCTTTATATAAATTAGATGCGGCATGATTCAATAGTATCACGATCTGCTTATACTTCGCCTAGCGGAAATTCCAGATAGAAAATTGAGGAAAAGCAAATTGAAGGTTTATTTCTAAAACAATGTATTTTAAAAGTAAAAATATTTTAATGACCGAGCACTCTATTTACCTATTTATAAAGTCACCTTGATGACATATTCGGAACAATATCTAATTATATTGTCAAATATCCATTTTCCAGCTACATTAATTGACATTCACAGATTTGAAATAAATTCAAAATTTATAAACATATTTAAAATGGATGAAATAATGCTTAAAAAAGAGTTTAGACATCATCCAGTGGCACTCAAAAGGAGGAGGGGGGGGGGGGGCCAACTACTAACTTAAGTACCGTAAAATGCGGCATATAACGTACACCTATACTTTCAAGCTACATTTTTTTAATTTTAAGGTATATTCGTCGTATAACACGCACCTCCTTTTTTGCGAAGAAATCTGTAATGGACGTGTGCAATGCTCTTATGTTTAGAAATCATTTATATCAGGTATTATCCCAGACTTTTGAAAAAAATAAAACTACAGCCTTTTAAGTTCATTGGGTATGTTTTTTTCTTTTAGATAAACAGTATTTTGATCTATGTAGAAATCTAATTTTTTTTATATATATGCTCAACTTTTTTTATTACTATTAAAAGTATCATATATAGGCCGGGTATCATATACTATATACGCCGGGCGTTATAACCCGGCGTATTACACCTATAAATTTCAATCTTATTTTTTGTTAAAAGTACGCGTTATACCCTGGATTTTACGGTATTTGTTTTTAATAATTTATTTTTTAATTAGTGTTAATTATTTATTCAATAATACTGTTTTTTTATTCCCGACAATCGATGAAATCAAAAGAATAGGTTTTGCGGAGAATTGGAGTAGGATACGAAAAGGGTGCACTTTCGACCCTTCCTGAAAAATTTCTGTGTGTGTCACTGCATCATACCTCATTTCTTATACCAATAATGGAATATCTAAAAATAAGAAGAGGAAGGAAATATTTTCGAAAACTTTTCAGGCAGATTAAAAAATAAGTAATACCGGCACATTGGGTGTTCTTCACAAAAATGAGAAACAAACAAAACTATATTCCTGTTTTTCCTTAACTGATCAATGGGGACACCTAAAATCAGTTTTCACAATTCTCCTCGCATCCAGACAAAATTGTTATTCTGAACGATACAGAAATAACTAAATTAATTCCTATAAAACAGAAATTTCCCAGGACTGAAGTTGTTTTTACGCGTATCTGATTTTATAGCTTAAAAATTAGTTTAAATTTCGATTAATTGATTGCTTACAAACATCATAATTTGAGAGCTTTGGGCGTCATTTAAAACCACGGTCAAGAGACAAACGAGGTTTCCTTTTCTACAAATGAGAGAACAGATTTGACGAAATGGTGGCATTAGGATTCGAACCCCTGACAGAGAAGCAAAGTTCTACAGTGGCGTTGTTTACTGAAGTCACACTTTTGAAGCTGCAGGAGACGCAAAAGAAACTGGCACCCCATTCACCAAATTTCCACACCATGTCCACTTTCAGCCTGGACAAATTGAACACGCATCTGTGCCTCCACGCTGTGAGTGATCAGGGAATCGAACCCTCAGCTCGAGCACTCGGCTACCTTGAGCTTTAAATATTTGAAATTCTTTTGGATTTTTCGACGCTTTTAGCATATATCATTGGACATAATGTAAAAATAAATAAAAATAAAAATGTAAAAATAAACCTTTTGGAATTTTTAAAGTAAGGAAATATATCTTTCAGCATGATTTTTATTCTACACTTCAAAATGCTCTAAAAAAATTCTGAAAACCTTTTAAAAAAAAGTTACTTATTTATATTAGTCCGTATTGTTTTCCTCCTGGACATCGGTGATACTTGGTGCAACTGTTATGATTTCGACAAATCCATGTCAAATAAGCGCAAGTATAGAAACAGAATAAAAGTGAAAGAAATGATACCTGTGAGCAGAAGCGGAGGAGCAGCAGCAACCGTCAATCAATGCGAGAGATTAATTTCTGCGAAGAACATTCTCTCCAATGGGAGGGGAATTCCTACATCGTTAGCATTCCGGTTTGGATGCCTCGAGATGGGCTGTGAAGACCTTTGAAACTAGGAATACTTGACTGGATTCGCTCATACACACTTTCCCTTTTTAGAGTTCGGAATTTTTTTTTCTGCCAAACGTTTCAACTGAAAAGAGTAAAAACTTTAATTGCTTTTTTTTTTGCATTCGAACGTGGCGAAATCAATGGGAGGGAGCGAGTGTTGATTAACTGTAAAGCGAGGACTATTGGCGAAATGTTCAAAGGAGGTTTAAAGGTAGCCCAGGAATCATTGTATCTATTGAACAAAATCTTTTAGTTTATACATTACGCACAGTAAATCTACTTTATACAAAGTATAAAGATAAGTTCAAAGTGGGCAGTTTTTCCAATCTGGCTCACGGAAATTATTTTATGGCTTTAAAGTCTTCATAATGATCTAAAATCATAGGAATTAATATAAATTGGGTATTCTTTTCTGTGTTTTTACTAACAAATAAGGTTAATAGGGTCTTAACTAATTTATGTCCAGTTTGAATTGGATCAAGAATAAATGACTTCTAAGTGGAACTAGTTTTTGAGCAAGGATATTAACAGAAGCTTCGGAGAATATATACAAGAAATAGTGTGGCAAGTTAAAAAAATTAAATTAAATAATTGTTAAAGATTAAAAAAATGCAATCAAACATAACATTGTACATATACAATAAAGGATAATTGGTAGTGATTAAAAGGACTCGGCACCCTTTGAGCATTTTTGTTTTGTTTATGTATTTGAAAATTACATTTTAGCATTTCATACACTCACTTCCAAAAGTTAAGCACGGAGAGGAAAATGCTAATTTCCGGAAGCCAATCAGAATTGAAGAGGATGCAATTCGCTGCAGAGGTAGATGGAAAGTATGCTAATATGTTAGGTAACACACAGCCAATCGTGCTTTCATGTCAAGAAATATGCAAAAAGGGCAGTCTTATAAGAAGCCAGCTTTATGAAGAATTACAGAAGTTAATTGTAAGTACTGATATAGAAGGTGTTTAAAACTTTCATACAATTT